>JZLH01S0119746.1:43191-58135 GCA_001188425.1 Eucidaris tribuloides
CACACACACAACACAACACACACACACACACAACACACACACAACACACAACACACACACACACACACGCACACACAAATACACACACATAAACACACACACACACACACGCTTACACGTGATCGAACTAACTGTATACGTCATATAAGATTAAATTTCGCGTAGTATATTCGCGATTTTGCTCCAAGATGGGAATTTTTTTCGTAATTTCATTAAATTTGCAGAAAAAATACTTGAAAATAAACCACCACGAAATATTCAGCGTGTTACACGTTCCCATTTTTGGATGTTTAAAACAAACAAATACATATCGCCGTGCACGCTCCTGGGTTGTAATGTTCACATGAACAAAACTCCGAAACAATTAAAATTGTTCTTTTTCGTTCAACTTTATTCAACTTTTCAGAAATAAAAGGGACAAGAAAGGGATATACATGTACTGCAGTACTGGTTTAATACATATTTTCATAATGGCGTTGTTATACCTTCAAATAGCCAACAAATCTATTTCAATGCCAAGGAATTTTGCTGGTCAAACTTTGTAAATTCTTTTCGAACTGTAAATTCCATCTACAAACCCTTCATTCATTCATACTCTTCATTTGCCCCATTTTAAATGTGAACTTCTTGTTCAATTAAGGCTTCTTCCACAATTCGTAGTTTTTGCATAATTAATATGCACACTTCTGTCATGCGTAGAAGGTATGAATGACTTGCTGGGTTAATGGGTATTGTATTGATTAAGATGATTAAGAGGGATTAGTAAATCTGTTGGCCTACTCATTGTTTTCATTGCATGTGTTAATCTGTGCAAATTGGCTAACTATAAGCACCAGAAAGGTATCCATTTTAGGAACAAATAAATTACAATGAAATGCGGTTCGTATAAACAATAGTATTCAGTCACCTTTCCCCCAATATTTTTTGACAATACTTCAATTCTTAAAATATATGCAAAGATCACAAATGTACAGGTGGGCTCAACACGCACCAGAAGTGGCGTACGTGCTCCCCCCCCCCCACAACAAAGTCAGCTGGCCAAAATAAAAATGAAAGAAAGTGATTCAAACTTAGAATTCTATTTCTCTTTCTGAGTTATTGATTGTTTTGAAGTCATTACATGCTGGAAACTTTTTGGACAAAATTCTGGTCAATTTGGCCCTTCCCCAGTAGGGGTCAGATGAGGGGTCAACCGGGGTCAATTTTTAACTTGGTCTAATTTCTTCAAAATGTATCTCAAATTAGTTGACTACTTACAAGGATTAAGGAAATATACAATTTGTCATGTATTTTCTGCTTTGTTGATGAGATATGGGTCACTTCTGGTCAAAGGGCAAATGTGGTCAAATTTAAAACAACGTCCAAATTTGACAAATTGCATATCAAATTGTCCGTCTTATGGAAGACATTCCAAAAATATATACAATTAAGTGTTTTCGACATTCATTTATTCGAGAAATGCATTTGCTTTCCTGAGACCCTTGTTTTTTAGAAGAAGTTCTTAAGTCCACAATATTGATTATTGATTATTGGAAATCGACCAGTGTGACAATGTTTGTTTTTGTCCTATCTTTTATTGTGTCAATTAACTTCACCAAGTTTGGATGTACAACTCAAACAATTGTGATCTGTAGACAAGTTTGAAAACTTTGAGCCTTTGTTTCTCAAAAGTAGTATTATATGACTTCAGTACTTCTTATTCTATACTCTTCAATTTTTCTTCTCACCTTTCCACCAAAGGAATAATTTTCGTTTTCAAAACCGCTCGCTCACTGCATTCACTCACAGGATTGCCTCTACCATTTACTCCGAACCAGAGATACTGCCGGCAATTTTGCAATTGTGTGTAGAAATTCCTCCTCCAAACTCTAGTTTGCCACTGGGTGACCTTATAACGCACTGATTTCAAATCGGATGGATTATGACCTGAATAGAAATTTACATTTACATTTTATGTATTAATTTGTTTCAATACACAACAAAACGAATCTTTCTTATCAACATTTTAAGGTTTTCTAGCCGCTCATCGGCTACGCTCGGTCTTGAAATTGCTTTTAACTACTTGCGCCATACCTGCATACATACGAACAAATTTTCCTGTAAAAATATAATTACACAGAATTGACAATTTTTCTTACAAATTACTGAAATTTGTTACACTTCAACGCAAGTACAACCAAGCAAACACTAACATTTTACAGTACCTCTACCGTATGCTTTGCGTAAGCATCGCTTAAAATCCGCCATCTAACATTACAATTTCGGGGAAAGAGCGTGCAACACGATGCCCCCCCTGCCCCCCCCCCCCCCCCCCCCCCCCCCCCAAATATAAATAATTTACCACGCCGTTAACGCCACTGTGCACGGACGTAAATGGACACAGAGACACATGAGGCACGCGGGCACATGTACATACACATATCCTACACACACTCATACTTTATTATACTTTATTATATTACACATTTAAATAGGTTATTATTATAATCTTATATAATTATATATACACTAAATGCATACTTACATGCTGTACATTTATTTCTGTTATGAATTGATATAATATAATTTAAATGCATATAATATTTTACAGATGAATATTTTGCATGCACATGACTCTTACAGTATAGAGTTCGTATTGCATGTTGAAACACTACAATTTTAATTTATGGCAGATTTAGCTCATAGTTCCGCCAAGTCTGGAAGGGTGGGGGCACACAGACGAAAAAAAAAATGAACTGGACATAAACTACTGAGTGAATAAACATTAAATGTTAAACAAATGACATCTGGATTCATTCCTACAACATTCTGTGCAGGTTGCAACACGACCCATAAATCGTGTAATACGTTACATCAAGCTAGATTGAAATCCGTTAAAGCCCAAGTTTAGTTTTGGGGATTTTTTGTTATTTGAAAGCTTTATGCCCCAAAGTCATAACCCTGCAATAGTAGATTCTGAATGTCTTTAGTTTTTTTTTTATTAATTAATGAAAAATCTCGGGGGAACCCCCCAAAATGTTACATTATAGCATCTAAAGGGTTAAAAAGGCTTTAAGGTTACATGTGTTATACTTCATCTGAAAGAGCAGACTCAGCTCTTTCAGATGAGGTATAACTCATATAACCTTTTTTTGTCTTTGGGGTTTTTTTAATTAATTAATGAAAATGTCGGGGGGGGGACCCCGACATTTTTGACTATATTTTACATTATAGCATCCAAACACGCTAAGGGGATAATGACAATTGTTCTTTTCATACTTTTTAAGTGCTAAATTTTATATCTAGAGTATGACTTAAAAATAGGATTTAAAATACCAGACATGGCGTTAAATTTGATGCACGAGATGTTACATTTGACTAAAATAATTAATCTCACACCGAGTGTATTGCTTTTTCCAGCTATAATTTTGAACATTTACCTTAACTGAATCATGGCAACATGTCTTCTTATTGATCATGTTATAATTAAACTGATTTTCAAGATATATTTTGACAACACTGTAACAAAAAGCGAACACTAATAAGCTTCATTTTGGGCAAGAAAGAGTAATGGCTTAACATACAAATAAAATAATAATCGAATCCAGGTCTAAGATACAATGTATACACCTTGAACTGTTTAATAAAACACAGGTGTTATCTGGCCATGAATTTGTGCTCATTCGACATTCATGAACTTTTCTCTAAAGTTTTTTTTTTTTTTTTTTTTAGTTAGTTTATGTAAAGGCCAAAAATTATAATTTGAGCTGTGCTTAGAAAATTTGGATATATACTAGGTGTTAAACATAAAACTTGTCAATTTTGGTAATTAATAACACAAAAACTATACACCGAAAAATACTGACATGAGTATGAGTTATACCTGAAGAGTGGACATTGTTGGTGGAGGTGGTTTTAATACGTTATCAATAATAATTTTTATGTAATTCACGCTTATTTAAAAAGGTAGGGTTCAGATTTTGCTCAATATCCAACACCCTGTACAAAACTGAAATCTGTACAGAAATCAAATGGTGTATGTGAGAGTGTATGCCATGTCCACACACAATAGCAATTGACAATGGCTGTGCATATCGCCATTGGAAACCCTGGAATGCAATATTCTCATCTGGGTCTAGGGCAGATGAATGCTTTATTAATATTCATTAGAAATCAGCCTGGTCACTGGTAGTCTCAATGAAAGGTGTACATGAAGGGTAAGATGCAAGCATGTGTTTCCATGCTTTGTCATGCAGTACTAGATTTTGCCATTCAAGCTAACAAACATTAGTTTTCAGTGTTACCATCAATCATGGATTTCCTTGTTTTTCTTAATCTTGTTTATAATTAAATTACATCATTATCAGCAGCATCGAAATAATTATTTTGATTTGCATGGAATCATTTCTCAACACTTCATATCCATTAAAAACTTTTTTTAGAAACATATTCAGGGCACGAAGTTTGATTTACTTTTTACAAACCTTGTGAATAAAGACTAGTAGGGGTCAGGCTGCTTTCTTATGAATATTAATAAAGCATTCATCTTCCCCAGACCCAGATGAGAATATTGCATTCCAGAGTGTCCAATGGCGATATGCACAGCCATTGTCTATTGCTTTTGTGTGTGGACAAGGCACACACTCTGACACACACCATTTGATTTCTGTACAGTTTCAATTTTGTACAGGGGGTTGGATATTTAGCAAAATCTGAACCCTAAAGTTTTAAATAAGAGTGAATTACACAACAATGATTATTGATATCATATTCAAACCCCTTCTATCAAAAATGTCCACTCTTTAACAATAGCTCATCTGCATGCCAGTATTATCTGGTGTATAGTTTTTGTGTTTTTAAATACCAAAATTGACAAGTTTTATTTTTAACACCTAGTACGAATGTTGCTGCATTTAGGTATTGAACACTTGTTTAACACTTCGGCAAATCTGCTTTGTATTTTTCCTCTCGAAGGGTCAAATTTTGCAAAGAGGTTGAACCTGAGTTTGACCCCATTTTTTCACCCGTTGATGTTCCTCCGAAAGTAAATCTGTCGGTCAGCAAAGCTAGCCACAGGAAGTACACCCTCTTGGTCGCGGTGAAAGCGAGAAAGATGTACACTCCTTGCAACGAGTTGACGATGATGAAGATATACCAGAGGGCGCCCTCTCCGACGAAGGCTGCCACAAACCCCACGATCCACGTAAATCCCATAAGTGTTGATATCTGATACATACATGGAAAATTACATAAGAACAGACAAGACAGTTTGTATGGTAATTTGTCATTAATGCTGGTTTACTTATGTTTGTTTTATTGTTATTGTTATATTTTGTTTTTTTAAGACGTCCATTAATGCTGCACGATACTGTCATCTAGACAGAACAGATTCATTTACACTAGCAAATCAAGACAGGTGATTTGTGTAAAGAGCCCTCTTTACAAAACAATGATATTGCACTGAACCTATATAACGCTTACGGCGGTATGTTCCAAATGGTGGTTAAAGGCAGTGGATCCCATTTGCAAACGTCCCCGCAGACCAGGAAAAGATAACCCATGCCCTTAAGCTATTGATGAAGGGCATGTCTGTGAAATCTGGGGGTCAGTGATTGCCTAGAATTTGAAAAATGCAAAAGAAAAACAATAGCCGTTTAGTGTATGTTCTATGGTAGGAATTTTTTTTCTCGCGAGAAAAAATTCAAATCTGAGTCTAATGGTCACTATAATTCCACTAAAACTGAGTTTCTAGCTCCTACATTTTGCTAAAGGTTCCCAGATGACATTTTCTTCTAAATGCCATTGTATTTACACAATGTAAATTTTTAGGCATGCAAAAGAGATCCCCCGCCTTTAAATATTACAAGATTTCGCCCTTACCCACCTTTTTGTATTTTTATTTACTTGAGAGTAACATTCCCATACATTGCAACCTAGAACCTACTCCCGAGCTAACACACACCCGAATTGTAGACGTATAGACTATACTAAAGAACATTAATGTTACACTTTGAAAATGGTAGACATGGCAATTCTCTGTATCAACTTCACAGTCCAAACACGAAGATCAGTCAAATGCATGGTCGCAACAGTCGGGGAGAATACTTGAGAGTTTACAGAGGGAAGCGGGAAGCAAAATAATAAAAGTCCACCCGACATGATGTTAGCTTTTAAGAGGACCTAGTCGTTCAGGAAATGTCTGTTATGTTTAATCTAGAAGACTGGTGCGTTATACGTATATTGACATTGCACTTAGTCATTACTGGAGGTTACTAGTACATTCAACATACATTCAACATACCTTAATGTAAATTCGAAGTTCCCTCCCACGCTTCTTTAACTGATAACGTCCCTCGTGGAGCATTTGGCTGACTTTCCGACTGTGATGAATCCCCTTCACTGTCTTAACATAGAGGGCGGTGTTTACTAGCAGCGCGACCATGACGGGAACCCCAAACAGCAGGAGATTGGCGACTTCATCGCCGATCCAGCAGGCGGACTGGTTGCCGTACCACAGGTTGATATCAGGACCCGAGAAGGAGCTAACTAAGGCGCCCGTGAGGACGATCACTAACGGAATTCCAGAAGCAGTTAAGAGATATACACGCAACCTTTTGCTACTGGTAGTTAAAATCTTGATGGAGTCTCGAGTCCCGAACGTCTGACTGAGGTCGAAAGCCAAAGCCGTTGTCAAACTAAACGTGTCTAACCAAAAGAAATGAGACAGGACTGCGACTACCTGGCATGCCAATGGTTCTGCTCTTGCCAGACCACCCACAAGAAGCAGAGATTGAGCAAGAAACAGGCTTACACAGAGCGCTATGATTAGTTTGTTGCTGACGATTTTTCGAATGGAGGGAAATGTGAAATAAGTGATCAAAGTCGTTGCCAGTGCTATCAGGGATAACGACACGCCGCTAAAACTTAGCCAGACCTGTGCTGTGGAATACTGGAAGAAGGAGCGCGTTTTATTAACATAGACGGTTCCATTCTGGTCTAGAAACTTGCAAGTCTGGATCATGGAGTTTCCTACGAAAACATACTCGTCTGGTTGTATAATATGGCCTGTAGGGTCGTATCTCATCTCACCCTCATCACCGACTGGCGAGAAGAGCGTGACGTTGAAGGTCGTCACGGGGCAAGAGAGACTGCCTGATGACGTCTGGTTGCAGACAGTCACAGAAGCCACTCTGATGAATTCACTAGTGTTTGAATCTCTTGAGTAATTGGTAATAAACCGCGTCATATCCTCGTTGTAAAGCACCCCGGTGTGGTTATCGTACACGTACAGTGTACCGTTTGCATCAACAAATTCGTAATCCGTCAGGTCTAGCCAATAACCGTTTCCATGGTCACACATCTGAACAAAATTTAAATGTTGACATCCTCGTGTCATCTGTAACGAAGAAATGTGGCATGTACGACTTAACTCTGCAGTGATAGCTGTGTGCATAAGCGTTTCGTCTACATCATTAGCAAGGGTAACGTAGTGAGATGTTCGATCTACCCTGAGCAGGCTAAGTTCGATGACGATTCCTTCCTCTTCGCCACTGTCTTGGACGCATTCCGCTGTGAACGAATCACGTATCACAGCAGCCATGTCTAGCACATCTCCTATGCAGTCCCTAGTATCATTTGCCACATTACCTTCACATGTGTCTCTTCCAAGCTCAGGTAGCATTACCACTGTAATTACAACCGAACTGTCATCAGAATCACAATCCGTAGCCGAAGATGGTGGTACCCATACACATTCATCGTTTAACATCACATACCCATCTGCGCAGGATACCGCCAAACACGTACCCGAGAAAGGATCAAAAACCTCTCCTGATGAACACGATACAGTGACCTCATGAACTACCTCTTCCTCAACGATCACTTTGACCCCACTCTGTGACGAAAAATCGAATAAAATCGATATGGGCTGGACATTATTTAAATCGCCGTCTGTGGTAGGAATCAGAATGGAATGCTCTGATCCTGTACCATACTCCGGCACTCTGACCATATCCTTCTGTCCATGTATAATATAACACAAGTCCTCGGTGGATAGATACTGCTGCTGTGAACAATAATAACAAAACGGGTTTCTGAACACCATTCTGACATCCTCTTCAGCCACAAAGAATTTGGCAGTAAACGAATCGCATGCTTCGAACAAACTATCATCCGCTTCTGGTGGGCACCTGTCGATATAAACACTGTCATTTGTGTTAATACAAGAACGAACAGCAGTACCTACAGTGTTAGCTGGAGATTTAACAAGATAAGTACAATTTTCTTTTTCAATTAAATCAAAGAGTGTTGCAGTTCCATTTTGTAGATCATCTAATCGTTCTGGAGGACATGCAAGCTCCAGTCTCCATAGGGTCAGCTCATTGATATTGGCTCCATTGCAAACAGCGCAGTGGATGTTCTTGTACGTTGACGCATTGCCGCGTGAGAGGGGTACGTCTTCTATGCTGCGTACTGTGGAACGGGCTGTTTCACAACCTTGGCGAACTTCGTCATCTGGCCATGTTCTCGGACATTTAGCGACGAAAAAATACTGTTGAGAAAGGGTGTCTCTAGTGGATGGAGTAGACAAACACTGGAAGTGTGATCGTTTGAATCCATCAAGAGCTTCGTACAAGTTCTCTGCTTCGTCTTGGAATGGCTGCCGAGCGAAAGCAGTCCCAGGGCAACAGTCGTCAAAGAATTGGCAGGCAACATCACATTTGCAATGTCTTGGCGATGACGAACAATTATCTTGGTCACACTGACTTGAAAAGCATCGCGTGAAACTATCATTGGCAACTACCACATTTAGAGCTGTAACAAGAAAAGAAACCTTATTCACGAGACTTTTTTTACGCCACATTTACTTTGATAGTGCTAGATTGGTAAAGTGGAAGGTTTATTGGGAAGAATTTTAACATTTAACATTTAACATTTTTAACATGTTTAAACATTTTAAACATATTGAAACATGAACCTTCGAAAAGTACAAACGACTACACCAATATATTCCATCCGTGCACCCGCACACTTAAATCTGTGTACGTACAAATTGCAGTTCGGTGATAACTTCGCAATTTCCCCCACAGAAATGACATAATACAACTCATGTTCCTCGAATTGATAGCATCTATTTTTTTTTACAGAGAATCTTTGGGAAAAGAAGATGCGAATCTCGACTATTCTCATTATCATTCTAGCGGATAGACTGTAATCAAAGCGTACGCATGCTATTATACAGGAGTTGCTTTGACGACTACGTGCTAAATTGGATAGAAGTAGTATGAAATAAAGAACGATTAAAGAATAAAGATTGATTAAAAAATAAACAATATAAGTTAGTATGTTCATTTTTTTTACAGATGATGTTGGCATTTTCAGGAAATATAAAAAATTTAAAAACAACATGGGAAGTGATACTATTTTTGTTTTTACTTTTGTTAAACTTACATTCACATCTCTCTCCAAAGAATTCCGGTAAGCAGGTACACGTTCCTTGTCTGTCACAGGTTCCGTCGTTGAGGCAGGGGGCATTTTCCCTCCTGCAATCATCTAGAATTATGATAAATCGATAACGATTGGTAAACGTTTCTTAACTCTTTAATTACCGATGCCATGTTATCACGCATTCGGTGGCTTGCCAATGTCATGTTCACACGCAATTTTTTTTAGATCTAATTACCTTTGCACGGGGCGATTAGGGGCTGGTACAGTGGAAATAATGATGATGCAAATTAACACTTTGGATGCTGGGCTTAAAATCCAGGTGTGTTAACCAGGGACTGGATTATTTTTGACTGATGTGTTTAACCTTTTTGTACAATTTTCTGTGAAAATGCAAATACTATCGAGACAAGACTTAACTCATTTAGTTGGTTCAATGTGTCTTCATTTTACGATAATATTATTGGTAGGAACTTCAGTGACGTTGGTCATTCGACTTACAAGGTATGGAACCGATTGTCTTATCGGTGAACCGGTGGGTCGATAGTACCTTATTGATGTTATACGTGGGCGAGCGGGTGCACTTATAGCACCCAACGTGTTAAGGGTTAACGGACGATTACCGAGTATTTTAAGAAAATGACTTCTTATAACAGAAAAGGTTCATGCAACTTTAAGGATAGTTGATTAAAAATGTATCTCTTCCTGACAAATAAATGTATTGTTTTTCCATATACCACAATAATGTTACGTTAGCAACGCTCATAATTTCCGAATAGTGTTTGGTATCAATATAAATATGAATTAATGTGTTTAATTTTTATCGTATATTCAGTGTTTAAGACTAAATTATACTTGTTACTATCTTACTATAGCAGGTGATATAACATTGACCCGTCTAAATAACTACATATTCAGCAGGTAAAGGATCACATTACTTCAACTTCAACTTCAGCATTTCATGAAAATATTTTGTTAACTTACATTTTTTTCGAAACCTAGCTGATCATAGTTTAGTGTCGATCAAATTGTACGGGAAGTAATGTAAAGTAAAAGGTAAAGGTAAAGGTGAGGGGTTTATCGTCTTGTATCACTAGAGAACAATTCTCACACGACGTTACACATTACCCCCTGATCATTGGACCCATATCAAGCTTGCACATTATGTTCACCCCCTCCACTCCCTGGAGAGTATTCCTTAGCACCGGCAGCCTGTTAGGCGTTCTCTCAGGTCCTCTCAGGTACTCACTTATACTCCTGGTTGGACAGAGGTAATGCGGATGAAGTGTCTTACCCAAGGACACAAACGCCGGCAGTGGCAGGTTTCGAACCGTGGTCTCGATGTCGGGAAACCACGGCCTCGCCTACTTAGCCACATGTGATATAACTAATATGTCGCTAATAAAACTAATTTAATATACACAACAACAAAAAAGTAACTACCCCCTTTTTCAAACTACCATAATTTCATAACGAAATAAGTTTGAGCAAAATAACTTGGCCGGAAGATTTCTACACTCACTGACTAGCCTCTGTGTGAAAATGAGATTAATCCGTCAAGCCATGCATGAGTGAGCAAGCAATAAAGGCAAAAATGCCACTTTTCAAAAGTCACAGGCGTCATCTCTTATGCCAAAATAATGGTAAATAATGGGTTTTTGTTTCTTTATTTATAAAGTGTGTTTACTGAATCATGACATGGTTAAACCTCTTATGTCCGTACAACATGTAAAGATACATTTTGCTGGAAAATATCGGAGTTTAATTTTTTTCAATAAACTTAATGGATTTTACACTTAAAAATTGAGGAAGGATGTAATTTTCTTAATTGAGCTCACTGAAGCGTAAAATATGCGAAAAATGCCAAAAAAAATGTTAAAATCCTGCATCACAAATCCCCCAAAATGACCCTTCTGACTTTTGAAAAGTGACCTTTTTGCCTTTAATGCGTACTCACTCATGCGTGACTCGATGGATCAATCACATTTTCACACAGAAGTCAGTAAATGAGTGTAGAAATACTCCTGCCAAATTATTTTGCTCAAAATCGTTTCGTCAGCAAGTTATGGTATTTTGAAAAAGAGGGTAGTTACTTTTTCTTGTTGGGTTTATAACTAATACATAGAATGTGTATGTAACATCTATATGAATTTGAAGTAGGTGATAAACGTACTCGGGCAGCTGACTTGGACATTTTTCCTCTGTGTGACGTCATCTTGTTGCGCTAGGCATACCATAGAGGTATACTGAGAATCACAGGTCGGCAGATGGAACCCGGTCCGAGGGTCGTACACTACGTCTGTCTCCATCCCCGAGATGGCGTGATCGTCAACGAGCAAAGTTACATTTATCAGAGGATCCGAAACACGGCAAGGGATGACTATTTTTGCTCCAGCCACTGACAAGGCGGATGTGTCGGCGCCATTCAAAAATAGTCTGTCTCCATCTAAAAAAAAAAGTAATGTAGCATCAAAAGGTAAGAATTTATTAAACGTTAGGATTTGAATTCAACGAGAAAAACTTTGGTATATTCACAAAATCTCTCCACTTAATTTGCTTTGTCAGCGATAGCATTGTGATTTTGATAAGTCTACATCTAATCAAGAATGAATTGAAACCTTTCAGAGAGTAAGGGAGCTACCTGATATCTTAGTCAATAATGAGACAGGAACACTGCAGTATCGTTTCAGGATCTGTGCATCATCCAATACCATTTAAAATGTTAGAAATGTACTGCACTGCCTTTGTTCGGCAAAAAAACTGATCTTTTTTTTCGAGAAATCGAAAGTTTCTGTGTGTTTTCTGTGTAAAAAAATTGTTGGCGGGCAAAATATGGTTTTGGTAGTCGTCGCCCCCGCTTGTCAGAAATTGTTTGGCTGGAAATTTGGCAGGTAAAAAAATTGTTGGCGGACAAAATATGGTTTTGGCAGGTTCCTGCATGGGATGTACCCACTACATGTAAAGAATGATTTGTGCCCCTGTTCTATGTATGGCAACTTTGACACTTACCAACTGAGGTGACATAAACATACACCTTAGCTAGTGCCTCCTTATTAAAGTCATCTTCCTCGCCTTCCTCCTGGTTGTCATAGAAACACTGATAGGAGCCCGTGTCTGAATACTCCAAGTCCGTAACATTTAGAATGTAACGGTAACGACGGGCTACTGGACATGAATCACAATCTCCGTAAGTCTGAGAGACCCTATCTTCGTCGACCGTCACGGGCCACAACCACTTGAGGGGGACGACCCCGTGCAGACGAGTTTCAGCGTGTCCCCTTCATCGGTAATGATCTCAGATGTGTTGCTGTGAATTTGCGGAGGTTCAATTGGTAGGAGCTGAGCATCGACCAGGAGGAAACCTTTACAAAGTCACAAAAACGTTAATCTGGCTTATTTTTTACTGCATTTTTCCAATTGTAAAGTAGTCACAAAAATATCTACCTTCAGAATATACTTGGATCAAATACTTGATCTATTCATTATTTTCAATAAGTCCAAAAGTAGATAGCAGAAGTAATGACGTTAAACTAGTTCGGAAATATGACAGCCAAACCAAAGCTCAGTGCAACTGCAGCCCTCCTGCTGTTAGAAACAATCAGCTGCGACGGGCTGCACCTGGTTTGGACATTATTCACTCATAATTCGGAACCAGAAAGACGTCACACTGGCAAGTCTTTTATTAGATATCCGTCCCTATATTAGCGGGCTCACACACATTATATGAACTCAAAAGTAGAGTTTGATTCTTGGAATCTAGTAAGTCTAGTTAACCGTAGAAGTAAACTTGAGTAAACTTAAATAAATAAACCCTTTTTCTAATTGTATGTAGTTGTTTTATATTTTGCTTTGTTAAATTATCAATTTAAATATGTGATTACTTTGTATATATTCATGCAGTTAATAATGTATCATATTTATACCATGCACTGAGAGGCTCCAGTGGAAATTATGGATTCTGAGGTGACTGGCATAACACTATTTTCTGAGGGGCGCAGCCCCGAGGGGCGCAGCCCCGAAGAAAATAGTGCTATATGCCAGTCACCGAAGAGAATCCATAATTTCCACTGGTGCCTCGAAAAAAGTGCATGGTATATTTGATTTATAACCTTGATCATAAAATTAAAATAACGAAGTCTAAAAGTGATGATTTGAACAAAGTAAGTCTAAATGAAATATCAACTCACCATTCATCATCATTTAGCCTACTTTTAAATTTGGGCACATTGCAGCGTTGCGATCTGCGCTGCGTGAACGTCGCACAGGTCGCACACAATCCTCACTGGGATTAGAAGGATGAAATATTTTGGCTAACAAACACATCCAAATTATACCTGAAAAATAGTCCCATTGTACTGATATCTGTACCGCTGCTTGCTCTTGTACAAAAATTAAAATTCACATAATGTAAAATATCAATTATCCATCAAAAAAACATTGTAGCTCATTTAGAATGTTGCTGACAAGCAATGGTAACGGGAAATATGAAATTATGCATAAATAATGAGACAGGGAATCTCTAGCTAAATGACAATGCAAAAAATGTAATGTAATCCAGCCCTATATGTAGAAAAAATACACAAACTTACCAAGAAACAAAGACATATTCACAAAAGTTTCCTTGATACAATTGAACAATTGCAAGTAGCAAGGTGTATTGTACATTTAAAATACTACTTTGGCGGCAAAACAAATAACTATACTATTGTGGCAACAATTAACATGAAATATACGCCAATTACCATCAGCTAATAAACTGTATATTAACTATTCTAGCTATTAACAGCTTTTGTCAATATTCTTCATTTTTATTCTGTACACTATCATAGGCCATTCAAAATTATCAGTGAGGCTTAAAAGTACCAAAGATACACTTCACTTCAATTCTTAACTTTTTACATCACATTCACTAGAAAACATAAATGAATTGCAAATTATTTCTATTACGAATTCACAATTTTATGGATAAAACTTTTACGGAAAAGTACTGAAAATAACAATAGTAAAAGAAAAAGATCAAGTGGGAGTTGAATACATCAGCCATCAACATATACAATAAATTCTAAAACTTTGAAGTATTTGCAGCTTGAAATGATTGAGGAAAAAAAAAATTTTCTACCTTCTTTCAAATGTTAATACATATATTTCTCACCTAATTTATTTTTCCTTTGAACATCTAATTGTGAGTTACAGTCTTTTCATTTATAATAATGTGTGTAAAAATTAAATAAGAGGTGTCCTTAATATGTTTGTTAATTGTTTGGCGTAATAAAGATGATATAAAATTATTTATATCCTACAAGAATCAAAAAATATCCTTGTAGTGATATGCAGAAGGTTGCTACGTGACATAAAAAGTTTCATCTACCAACCCGAGCGTCCTGCCACAAAAGATAGATTATCCCAGAATCGTGACGTCACGATACGTATAGAATCCCGCTACATACCGATATCGTGACGTCACAATGCCAACTGCCCAAACGCATGCGGACCGCCAAGCACTGTGTAGACTCCCGCAGAT
>JZLH01S0119772.1:965-15206 GCA_001188425.1 Eucidaris tribuloides
GGAATTGCCCGTTTATCATTCTGAGTATAGGGTCTGTTTATCAACCTAGGGTCCTGCTGCTTGCTCAAATCTGAAAATATTAAATACATGTATAGTTGTGCCTTGTGTCAAAGTTTGTAACTTTCCAAACTGGGGCCACTGTACATGTACATAACACATATTTTACAAATAATAAACAATACACACTTCATATAAATTGTCTTAGATGCCACATAAACTGACCAATTAAGGCAGGTTTTCATAACAAAGAGAATGTATACACAACACCTTCCAGGAAATCTGTTCTACACGTAAGTTATTTTTGCTGTAGTTCAGTAATTAAAACGCTGATTGGCTAAAAGCTGACCTGAGAACATATTGGTTTATATGCCTCATCATTCTGCTATAAAAACTGAAGATGCTTACTTGTTCAAAAAGTTGTTTTGTCAGAATTGGCTATGTTTTACACAATCACATGGCTAAAAGTGTTAAACCTGAGACATATCTGTCATCATTGTTGTGTTGTAAAATTGAAGATCCTTGCTTGTTCAAAAACTTGTTTTGTCAGAAGTGGCTATGCATAACACAATCACATGATGAGGATTTTTGGCTACCTATGACTGTCGGTCACATGGCGTTTGTTTCTCTGTTACTTTGACATCAGCCAGTGGTTCTGTTGGCATTTTTTTGTTATGTTGTCTAGAAAACTGGCTTAACTTCTGTTTTCTTGATAATGCAATTATACACATTTCAGATGAAACTGGAATTTATGTCAGTCACAAACATTGGTTTCATAATTGTGAAAAATATTTTTTGCATAGTCAGCACAGTGTGACATTAAAGGTATTGGCTAACATTTACCACAGTTAAAAAAATCTGAGGTACATGATTCCCCATGCTACCATTGTCTTTGATAAGGTCTAAAAATGATGCCCTGAAATATTGTATATCAAAATGATTATTTAGTGCTTTAAAAAAGGGAAAATTGTAAGTTGATCGGATTCACCTGCCCATTTTTTCCCAAAGACTTACTACGCTATTTAAACTCGCCCCGAGTATGCATAACTTGCCATTGGCAGTGAAACTTTCCAAACTGTTTTATTCTAGGGTGTTTATTTGTCCATATGAACACTACTATGTAGTTCAGATATCAAAATTTGACAATTTTTTAAATTGAAGCTCCACAATGTTAGCCTATCACTTTAAGTGGTCATACAACAGCATGACATGAAATCCCATGGCAGCATGGATTTGGGCGTAGATTGTTATTAATTATGGTTAGCATTTTTTATTTGGCTAGTGATAATGTTGTTAATTTCCAAGAACATCCAAGAATGTTCAAAGAGTGAATAAAAGCAAGTTGAAGTTGATGATTTCATTCAGAGCTTACATTTTATTTACTCTTGCAGCTTATACTGTATTTGGTTTACAACATTGTGAGTATCAGTACAGTAGATACTAGGTTTCTATGATGCCTGAAAGTGAAATCAGTAGAAAAAATCAATATGATACACAATATTATAATGCCTTTTTTCAAAAAGTATCAGTTTCATGTACAATAGCTGACTGTTGCCATAAGTGGTCACGAAATCTCTTATGTATGTGATACTGCAAAAAAGTGCATTGCAACAGTGAATGGCAGAGTGGAAAAAGGATACAATGAAATCAGACCAAAAATAGAATGGTTGCCTGAGTGAACCTCCTTTCTCTGACCAGAAGAGTGAAAACCTAAGTGAAAGCATGCTGCAGTAATTGGATTGTGCTGCAAGGTATTTCCTACCAGGAACCTGCATCCAGATTTATAATCACACATCATCCATTTCATTTCTGTAACATACTGAGAAAGTTAATGCAAAATAGTGGCTATGTAATGAAGAGATATCTCATAGATTATTATTTGTCGTTGAGTTAGGGATAAATCATTTTAATTTGCCTGATTTGGGCGAAATTGGTTAGATTAACATTCCGTAAGTTTTTCGATCAAATTCAATAATTATATGCGCTCTCACACTTAGAAGACAATTCGAAATTGGCTTTTTATTGTTTACACAACTTTCGCTCAATCCTGCTTATGTAAGTGGGTAGTGTACATTGTATTGGTGCTGTTAGAGTAGATATTTTTGAAGCAAAAATTATAATATTGATTTACAGCCAAGGTTTTTTTTATCTATCTCACAACACTTGGTCTTAACAAAAGATTACATATTGTTGTATTTACGCTTCAGAAATTGATAGATTAAAAATTAGTTGCGAAGTGTCTTTGATATTAAATCAGAAAGTTTAATTTCAATTGCCGACAGCATTAGATCTCTGCCTGAAACAAATCTTGGGCCCAATGCAGGCTCACAAACTACAATACGATCATTTATCAGACATTCATGCTCGCACTTAGACTCTTCTCTCAGATTGAATTTCCTTTTTTCTGATATTTAATCAGGAACCGGACAGACATGCTTTGCATGTACTACAGAATAAAGTTTTCACTATTCCAGCTGGAAACGTAGCGACGTTTATCCACATTTTCCAAATGTTACACCCTCTATGTATTTTGATCAATGAGCCTCATTGTATGTATTCGTAATAGAAACACAAGATATGTCTTCTGCAATGCAGTTTTCTATGAGATTGCAAATATGCTTCAGAGTTTGATATTTTTAGCCTGTACTCTTTGTTTCTGATGGATATGACACCACTTTTTGCTACCTATCAAATTTCATTTTACACCTAATTATATTTAGTGTTGGTATGGTGAGATTATAAAAGTAACATCAACAATACACTGATTAGTTCATGTTGTAACCCTGTTGTCATGCGTAGCACATTTCAGATATTGTAGTTATGTTTACCCCAATGTATTTCTTACCATGTGGCAGACATGAGTTGTTGCATTTATTCATCTTGCACGATTTTTTTCCCAGCCTACTCTCGTCGGTCTGTTGATTAGACATACCGCCACTTACATCCTGAACTTCTCCACTTCAGCATATTTCTTACCAATAGCTAATGAGTCCTTTACGATGAAGCTATCACAATAAAGGGTATAGGTTTTCTATTAAAGGCCTGAGGCGATCTAAAACAGGTACCCGTGCGTCTCCGAGCACCGAACGCCTCCGGCGACCCGCTGAGATGTCTAAAAAAAATCATATACTCGTCACACGCGAGTAATGCCCGAAGCTTGATTTATTCTAATACTATGATTATGCATGATCAAGGAAGACATCACCAGTACAAACACAATCTCTCTTTGAATCTCACTAAAGCCTTCAAAAATTTCCTTCATATCTGTTGACAAGAGAATGAGAACAATACAAGATTATGAAATCATTCCATGTTCTTGGATAACGTTCTCTTGCGTTGAAAATGAACCGTATCTTGTTGTATGTGGTCATGTGTTGTATGGTGCGACACCCCAAATACCTGGGTGGTGTTTACATTTTATTAGTCCTCTGTCTTCATTCAGATTGTTTTGCTCCCAAGAGTATTCTTTATCCAATTTATGATGAATTTGGGCTCATTTCGTACAGCAAAATTTACTCAGCTTTTGAAATTCTGAGTACAATCTTGTAGAGCACGTTTGAGTTCTAATTAGTGAAGATCGCAAAAATGTTAACGGATGGGCGTAAACTTATTTGTTCTGGTGGATATAATTGCGGCCAAGGACTGGAAGAGATAAGCGGAGAATGGAGCTGTACAAACCCTATGGGTGGAATTGGCAAATTTCAACGTGCTACACTTTTGTTTGTGTTCTACTATTTGCCCAGCCAAGCAGATAAGCCTATCTTGCGAGTTCATGAATATGCATTGACTAAACTTGACACATGTTTGTACTTAACAATTCTCAAAAGTAAAAGTGACATTAATTGTCTCGCTAAGGGTCTTCTAATCTACTTTGGATTACATGACTGGTGATAGCTTATGCTTGCATTGACTTAGGTACACATTATGAACGCAAGAAAGTAGCTGAATTATAAGGACACAACATTGAGTATGTTCAGCTTCAGGGCTACATTTTGGTTGAAATTTTTAAATACACTCTAGCTGATTCATTTATTTAAACGATATTCTACTATTAATCTCTTAAATTTTAAATTAGGTTTAGGTAAACTATTTGCCATTAATTAGCTGTAATTATATGTTATTGCTAACAATGGCAACACAATTTTTAAACATATTTTTGCCACACCCTTTATCACTACAATCTGAAATTCGAAAGTAGTAAAACCATACAATTTTCTAAAGTGAAAGTGTGCTCTTTTCACACAATGACATCAATCTTTGACGCCTATGACGTGTAATACTGACAGGTGCAATGAGTTGTCATCAATATCACAAAATTATACATTTTTTGTGATATTACCCTTCAATTTTTTTTTACACACCCTGTATAGCAACTTGACCTTGGCTGATTGAGATTCTCTGAAGTATAAGCTTTCAGAAAATGTATACTTTTGTTGGTTTCTGATAAGTACTTTTTGAGTTATATTGGTTCAAATGCAAGAAGTGACAAAATTCTTAATTTTGGTGCCTGTAACGCAAAGGGGCCCCACCATACGACACATGACCATGTACGTTATTATCCATGCACAGTCGAGCAGCTGAGCTGCGCTGGGCCATCGCCATGCTAGCTAGCTGCCACGTACATCAGCATATTGCAAGCATGCACAGCAGCACAGCGAATAATTACCGGTAGTTTTATTGGCACGATATTGGCATGGCGCCTCCTACGACGTAAGGCAGCACAGTTTTGACTTTCGTGCGACCGGTACGGCACAGTACGAAGGCAGCTTCGACCTCATGTGGTTTTAGCGGGGCGGTGCAGCGAACGGGGAAAGGCTTGTAGGGGAAATCCCCTACCGTATATTCAACAATGTATTACGGCATCATAGTTGAATTCATCATACATTGGCTTTGTCATTTTTGTTTGGAAACATATTCAGATCGGTTTGTAACTTGGCAGATATTTGCAGAGAAGAATACTTCACGGAAATATCATGCAGTTAAGACTACTGAACCATTATTTTCCGGTAAGCAATAGCTGTTTAGAGTCACACATATTCACATGTGTATCTCTGGACTGTGAGATCTGCATGATTATTATTTTTGTGTGACATGATTTTCAGGTACCCGGGTACCGCCCGTAAATTCCTTCAGGACCCCCCCCCCCCCAAAAAAATACCCGATTCCATATTGCCGAGCCAGCATTAAGTATTGTGTATGTTGTACATTGTATATATCCTTTGTCTCTGTCTTTATTAATGATTTCTTTTTTGGTAAGTTAGATTTGCATGTCATATTGCCTTTCCCATAACGTTGAATTGTAGACAGTACTAATACTAATTACAGATTCTTCTTTGGGATTGGCTCAGATTGTCTATGGCAACTATAAGCCTTTCTGATCAAAGGTTGTGTTTTACACTTCCAAGTGTTAAAGACACAAGTTAACAATTGTGACAGTTTAAAAACTGTGGGCTCTACATAATCCCCCATGGCAAATGAAGCCATGATAAAATTGTATAAAATGAGTATTATTTAGTGCTAAAAGTGAAAATGCATGAGTACGCAAGTTGACCGGATTCACCTTGCCCATTTCCTTCCATAGACAACTGGGTGTAGATCTAGGCTATTTTATACTCCATCACAATAATAATTCAAGGGTAATGTTTATTCATGCATATCTTGCCAGTGGCAGCATAACTTTCCAAACTATTGTATTCTTTCAAAATTTGATTTTTTTAAACAAAAATTGAAGCTCCACAATGTTACCGGTAACTTGTGTCTTGAAGGCGACATCTGTTTCTTTTTAAGCAATCATGCCTTGTTTGAAGAATGCCCCTAACTGGTATGAAAATGATCTTAATGCATTAGTAAGTGGCATTGTAGCTGGTATCTGCGAAGGTAACTGTTGAACAAAAGCAATTCTTTTTTTGAACAAAATATGAAAAGTCATATAGGAGCTAACTGTTAAGGCTAGTAAATGAGATAAAGAATGCTGCATCTCTAGTTCAATATCGTAAACTGAGTGACTGCACTCCACTTGGAATGTTATCTTTTCTGAATCGAAACAGCTGTTGTTAGTGGCATGTCCTTGTTTCCATGGAGTAATAATCATAGCGTACTGAGTGGCTTCCTTTTTTCCCCTTTAGTTTCATTATCAGCTATTTCATTCAACAAATTGTGCGAAGCGTAGGACGTTAATCGCAGATTTCCTGAACGAACTCGACTCAACCCTCGTGGATCCTAATTTTAGAAGTGACAGGTCCTATATTTAGCTCCTTGGTCGTGGCTTTTCGTGTATTGGGTGTTTTTCAGTGAGCTACAACTATTTAGTTCCCTTTATTTATAGCCCACTCTCAGTGGTCATGTGACCGTTTTACGTCATATTCAGATAAAAATACGCTCTTGTGGAGGGGAAACTTTTTACCATTATGATGTCAGTGACTATTCTGATTAGGTTTACATCTATTTATTTGTATTTGTTCATTGTGATTGTCTTTCAAGAGCTGTTCTGTGGTTAGTCATGCTCAGTAAGAGTAGCTGAGGTTTATGTTCAACTCTTGCACTGTCATGTTGCATACTATGACTGTTTTAATGTCACAAGTTTACATTGTTAAGAGTTCATATTAAACTTTTTTTGCACTAGATAATAAATTGATTCTTACATGTACCATACATATTCATTCTAAGTATCACGAAACAATTAACCTGTTCTGTATGAAAATTAATTAAGTAAAAAAATTATTTTGTGATTAGTCAGTAGTCTCCAATGTACATGTACAACTGTATGAAAATTAATTAAGTAAAAAAATTATTTTGTGATTAGTCAGTAGTCTCCAATGTACATGTACAATATGGGATCTGACAACAAAAATAACTTTTTAATGCGATAAAAATCCCGTTAAATATACCCACGAATTAACCTTAATTAACAGTCCTGCCACATTTGTTTTGTTGCATGTGTTGTGTTTACATAACCTGTACTGCATCATTTGTCAGTATGACTTCATGACTCATTATGAGTAATAAATGATATTTTTTAACCTGTTTGTTTGGGAAACCATGTGAGATACATGTTTTGTATTTTCATTTTAAAGTTTACTTAGTTCTTATCAATCAATAAATTCTCTATTAATTGATGGAATTTCAAAAGAATTTAATATGTATGTTGATATTTCTTTATCCTGATTGGGGACAACAAGGCAACATATAAGGTTCCATATATTGGGATTACTTTGAACATGCTAAAAAGATATGTTCCATTGAGTACACTAAATTCAATATTATTTTATTTTAGATGTGCAAAAATATGTGTTTAATTTCTTTCATTAAGTCACCATTTAAAAAAAATGTATAAAAATAAACCACAGGCTGCACCACTGAATTTGATTTTGCATTTATTTGGGACGGTTACAGTGTATACATTATGGTTAAAAAGTGGGACAGTACCAATAACATTGTATCTATAACAAAGTAAAGAAACCAGTTGAATTATGTGATCTTGTACATAATTTGCTAACTGAAGTGTCAATTTGATTTAATTTTACATACATACGTACCTACTGATATACATTGGTAATTGCTTGATTTGTAGAGATGAACAAATTGGCCAGTCAAATGTCAAAATGTTCCTGGCTCATTAACATTCAGTGAGATATTACATTTTTGTTTTTGTTTTATTGTTATTTTTTGTACTTCACACTTGACAGGGCACAATCTACAGTTGAAATTGTTACACAATATTAGCGGTATTTCTTTAAATATCCTATGATGAATTTCAATGTTTCATAATTTTGTTCCACTTCATTCTCTATAAAATAGTTTAACCTCAATATGTAATGGATCTTCAGGTATGTCCAAATCATTTTGTATCATATTGGATATTAGCATTAGGTTGCCATTATGTTGAGATGTATATGTAACAAACATATAGTGTTTGATCATTCCCCATGCTAATGCAGTTCAGATGTCTCAATGCAATTCTCCCTAGTCTCAGTAAGTGAAACAGTGCCCTCTGTTGGTCAGTCCCAAGGAACTTCACTGTCAGATTAGGGTATGAATATTCATTAGAAGTCCAATAACTTTTGCTGTCAGAGACCGTGATTTATATGAACTGCTGCCCTCTGCTGACAAAATTTAGCTTCAGTCAATAACGGATAGTAGTGATGATGTATAATTTGTTAGCACTGGTAAATTATGGACAAGTTATTATAAACTAACCATGTTTGCAAAGAATTCCCTTGGTTTCTTATGTGAAATTGACAATATGGTTGAAAATTCTGTATGATAGTCTAGAAGTGTATGACAACAACATGTTAGGATCTTAAAAATTGTTTTAGAAATACCAACTAACAATCTAAAAGTTTTAATGTATGCTGATTAGTTCATTTGTTAAATACTCATGTCTGCTTAATTTTTTAATAGGTTAAAGGTGTTCTGGTATCCTCTTTTGCCAGATTTAGAATGAAGGTATCATCTTCGTTTCAAAGGGTTGAATGGCAAAGTTTGTAACATACCTTCTTTTAGACTTGGTGCCCATCCCGCCTACCATTACTGAGACACTGGTTTTTTTTTTGTTCATTTTCTGGAGGGGGGCATGTGCATCTGCATGAAATTTATGGAATTGCTTGTAACACATGTGAATTTGAATCCTATTCAAATTAATGAATTCCTTTCTGATAAAATTGTATGACTTGGACTCCAGAACCTGCTTTTTTAAATTTAGTCTATGAATATGTAGATATTACATGGACATGTAGGGAGTTTATTTTTTCGTACATTCAGATGAATTTTGCAATATTCCGATTCTATTTCAACATGCCACTATAATGTGTTTTTCTGTTCCAGACCAGAATTATGTGAGAGGTAAAGAATTACCAAAAGTTCAGATTGAAAGTTAGGAACTGATTCAAACCAACTTCTTTGATGAACCCTATTGATGGCAAGAACACAGTCTCCAATGATTACATCATTAGACCGCATTATATTCTGTGAACTGCACCCAGAAGTAAATTGTCCCGGATCAGCTCCAAATACAAAGGGCTGAAACCTTAACTGTGAAAAAGCACACCTGATGAAGTTTGCATTCATTCTGTCATTGGCTCTGACTTATCATCACCTCACATTCACGTTGTAATCTCATTGAGACCTTAAACCAGCTCCCAATCCCATAAGTATTTTAAAATTAAATGAAAAAAGCACTCTGGCAATGGAGTGTAAAAGAATTTCGGGTAACAATGCGGGGTCCATCTTCTGTCATTTATATACAACTTCCTAACAGTGGTCTTTTTTCCCTTATCCTACATTTGTTTCCCCATAGGAGAGATTTAATGGCAAACTGGTGAATGTAGAGGCTGTTTAGAAAACAAGAGTGCTAATCTAAAACAACAAATGAGCTTGTAGCCGGCCACTTCACCACCATGCCCACTGCTTCCTTGTAGCATTGTTCGCCTCAGTAGCGTCCAGGGGGGACGGCACAATGGCCGTACTCCACCAGGAATTCAAATGACATCTGGGCTTCCCCTGCGGCCCAGAAGTGGCTATTCTCTGCCTCCCTATTGTAACGCCGCTGAAAACTATCAACCACTCCCTATTGTTAGCCAGCAATTCAATGAGGCAATTGGGGAGGAAGATGGCCACAAATTTGGCACTCAACTCGAAACCCTTTTACCCCTCAATTTCACTCTGTTCCTTCTCTTGTCCCTTCCTTTCACCCAGGTCTGTTCTTGTTACCCCTTCACTCTTAAGCCCCGGGTAATTGATTCCATGGCCCATTTTAATGGGACTACCCTAATTGTCATGGAAATGATGAAAGGTGATAAAAGGAGAAAATGAAGAGTTTGAAGAGATACATGCCGAGTTTTGAAGTATCTAAGTTAAGCAGTGCCTTGGATATAAAAGAATGCTCTGTACTTGCAAACTTGTGTGAAAGGGGATGATTTAAATTGTGCATGTACATTGTATGTGTTTTTTTTTCAAACAAGATTAGAGTTGTATAGTTCAGATCTTTTCTGTTTCTCACTGTTCTACAGTACAAGGGGATTTTTATCTCCTTGTTACTTCCAGTTTCTGTGCCATCTTCCAGTATTTCATGAATTGATTCAAGTATCATATCAGTACCATGTTCAATCCTGCCAATGTCATTACTCCATTTGCTGTTTTGACTTTTGATAGCTCCTCATTGACCTTTGACATGGCATTTAAGGGATTAACATTATATGTGTATAACAGATGTCCAGATATATGAAAAATACATATAGCTCCTTGATGAGTGAAAGTGAATGTCATAAATTGAAAAAAAAAGTGCTATGTACAGTGTATTATATACAATTACATGATGTAAAAGTAATTTGATATTAGAATATTTGCAGTAAGGGTATTTTTCTTAGAATGATTATTTTTTTGACATTTTCTTCTCAATTATCAATTATGAATCGTGCCTCTCGGAAGTAACTTTCAAACCAGGTCGTTTTATCTATGAAGATGATGAAAGATGAAGAGAAATGGAATAGATACATATAGAAAGAAAAAAAACCCTACATCTTTTAGTTGAATTTCATTTTGTGTAAAATGAATAAATCCAGGTTTTCAGGCAATATCGTGTTTTATTTTCCAAAATGATGCATTGAAAACCCTTCCCTCTCCCCAAATTTTAAAAAGGAATTATAAAAAAAATTGTTTCTATGCATTTCTTTATTGCCATACTGTCCAGTTTAATTGGCTTAAATAATTGTTGAGCATGCCCTATATGACAAAAAGTACATTCCTGTAAGCCTGTACAAATTTGTACATGAATGAAGACATACAACTGAAGGCATCATGAGATCAACATGGAATATCTCATTAATGGAGATAGATGGGACACAATGTATCTAGAGATAACCATGAAGTGCAATTTTCTGGTCCATACTCCATTTTTTATGGAATCACATTCACATAATTTACTATTTTATTGTATGATTGGAAAGATAACGAACTCGCAAAAGTGGCTTACAAGTTAATCAGTGCGCTTCTATAAGTAGAAATCAGAAGTACAATGATGATGTGCATGTGCAGTAATAAGTTAGCGTCCTCGTCCTCAGCCTAGATTAATCAGATTACAGATTTTGTGGTGAAGTTTGTCTGGATTGAATGACCACAATTTTTTTCAAAGTCACAGGAGTAGTATCATGTATGATCATTAAAAATATCATGAAGTTCAAATTTAAGTATGGAAAGGAATGACAAGTTATGTAATGCATAATCAATTCAGGATTGCAGAGTTGTGTGTATTTTTAAATTGATGAAAAATTGATATCCATGCACCACCATAGGTTTACAACTTCAACAGCATGCACAGTTATGTATTTAATCTAACTGAATGTCGTGATGTGGATCGTTTTTTTTTTTTTTGGTGGAACTGGGACGAGGGTTCCAGATTCTTGATGAGGTTGATAGTTAATGAGTAGTACGGCTTTCAAGAGAATCTCCCTGCAAGATAAATGACAGGGCTGCAGTTCACTTGCATCCTTGATATATTAATGCCTACAGAAAATAAAAGAAAGCAAAGGATAAAAAAAGTGGGAAAGCTCGTCACTCTAATTCATCCCTATCTGTCCGATGTCAGTTGATGAGCCTTTGATTGAAACCTGAATCGGCCATCCATTTCAAACACGAGGCTGGAGTTAGACAAGTTGTAGATGGATCTTAAGAGAAGAAGAAGACATCATTGTGTTGGAATGTAGCGGCTATTGTCTGACGGGAGATGACTGACCATCGGTCGGACAAAGCCCGACACACATGACAGCCTTCCATCAGCCACCACTTCTGTTTCGTATCGATTGGTCGCTACTTTCATTCAGTGCCTCGCTGAATCGCCCAACAATGCCTTTTCACCAACTCTCCCTTTCATTGTTTCAAAACTTTTTGGGGGTTGTATTCAGTGAGATAGTCCGGTGTTACAGCTCAACCAGAAAAAAGTAACCCCAAAAAGTAAAAAAAAAATTGTTACATTACATTGAATAGAGATAGCTGAATAGATTGTAAGGAAGAGAAGAAAAGAACGCGCATAAAAGAAGGGGGTTGTGTGCGGCTTCGCAGTGAATGCCGCGGCCACAATCTTGCCTTGATTCGCTTGGATTAATGCCTAAGCCGATGTTCAATGCAGATTAGCTGTCTTAAAAAAGAAATCTGAGATTGTTCTAAAGAGCAGAAGAAGGACACGTCCCATGAAATATTTGCAGATTTTGTCCATTAATGGTCCTACAACTAGGCAGGTGTGTAGATTTTACACCGTGCCCTGGGGCAGTTTCACCCCCTTCTCTTTCATACCTCACCCCTTTTTGTTGAAATTTGGTATCATTTTTTTGTTGTAAAACTCAGGTGAGTCATAGAGCTGAGACCTGGATCAAACATTCAAAGCATTTGTCATTGAGTGTCATTCCTTCTGTTGAGGTTTCAATACAGGAATTTATTCTAAAATTACGAGAGCTGTGATAACTCTGTAAATGACAGTAAAGTGAAGAAAATCCCATTTACAACCAATGATTGTGTGACATCCATGAGATAAGTAGAATGACTGGACAAGCCGTCATGTAAACTTGTGATTTATGAGTTGTTGGAGAACAGTGACTGTAGTGTAGAAACTAGGTACTGCACATGTTAATGTCTCTACCACAATCCCTCTGCAGTTTCTCTCTGGAAAAAAGCTAACATTTTGTGCCATTGATTTTCATTTCTTTTTTCCCCGAATGCTGAAAAATTCTAATTAATGAAGATAGACCTCATAATAGATTTGTTTTATTTGATTGGCATGGTCCTACATTAACTCATTTTCCTGGTTGCCCGAAATTTTAAGTGAAGTAGGAATTTATATTTCAATTAAAACGAGGGGTTGAAAATATTTTCCACCTCCCTGAATCAAAGATAAATATCTACTCACATGTAAACTTGTTGTAAAGCAACTTGAACTTTCTGATGGTTGAAATTGTGTATAAATACAGATGGGAAACATACAAAATTTGTAATTATATTCCATCTAAAGTACATCTTTTATTATACCCCTTGGCATTGAGATTGATTCAGCGACAACAATATCAACATGTGTTTTTTGAAAAAAAATCTGTGATATAATCCTTTTTGCACAACAGCAAAGCTGGTTGAATTTATTGATGTGCATAATTTTGTGTGTTAATCTCCAGATCATGCACTTATTGATTATATCTTTACACCTCTCCCCACAGGACACATATGTAATGGTCATAATTTTTGTGTATTTTTAATATCGTTGGTTATATTAATCATTTTCATTTCAGTACACCCCTTTTTTCTTTAAATCTTGAATAATATACACTTAATAGCAACCTCCCTAGTTGATCTAAATATAACTGATCTTCTATAAAATAAGTTTTTCACCTTTTAATTTGGAGCAAATTAGTCTGCCTTCCTTCATGATGTATTTTTAGAAATTGTAACAAATGGCAAGGAGGTTACTTGGGATTGGAACACAAAGGAAAAAAATAAAAAGAGAAAGTTCAAGCATTCCTCTCCGATTGTCTTCCACATTGAAATTTTCAACAAAGGAATATACATGTATCCCACAGAGCTTGAACAATACAACAAATGCTGGTTTGAATCTCCCATCCTATGAATACCGAAGTGTTCTCATTAATTCAGAGAGGGCACAGCTTCTGATGTAAAGGGGGAAAAAGTGAGTTGACCACAATGATTGGCAGTTAAGTTTTGGAGAGTGTAGAAATGGCCCGGTAAAGTAATAGTTTGTTTCTGGTCCTTACCCATATATTAGAACACGCACTAGTGTTAGTGGAGTGTAATTTCAAAAAGTATAATTCTTTGGAGTTTAATCTAAGTCAAACAGAATCAGAAAATTTATGTAACAACAATACAGGAAACAACATTTGGGCAGTTCCAGCGTTACGGACATTACATTCAGACAGTTTTTTCCAACTTTGGGGGCTTATTTCTAGAAATCATCATTATCATTCTGAACCTATTTGTAGTAATTTCAAACAAGTCACCCTGAAGTGTTAAACAGTTTAAATTTGAATTAGTTTCCATTTATCGTTTGGTAGTTATCACATATAATGCTTGCCGTTACGGACATTACATTTTTTGGACATGACTTTTCAACTACCAACGCATTTGTCAAAAATTTTGTGAGCTTAAGCATGAAGTGAAGCCAATTTTCTTCTGAAATGGTTGCAGAGGACCTGTTTAAGTTGTACATGTAGGATGACAATTAGGTACTACAGATTCAGTATATCCCATACA
>JZLH01S0119772.1:16456-30068 GCA_001188425.1 Eucidaris tribuloides
TTTCTTAACTATAAACTACTATAAATTAATTCTGAAGTGCTGTTGAATGTGAAATAATGAGACTCAAAGATTGTGCATTTTTCAAAAAAGATACGAAAATTTTGCAAGAAAATGTTTTTTTTAAAGAAAAGTATGTCTAAATATACTTCAAATGTATTCAAATACCACTCAAATTGAAGAGTCCGATGAGTTCTAATGTGTGATACTAAATTTATTACTGTAGCACATATATTTTTGGAATTATTATCGATTTCATGATTTTGAGCTCGGTTAACATTTTTGGCGGAATTGCCCATTTGTATTTTTGTAACTTACCCAGTATATTTCTGGTACTTTTGTGTGTTTGGATACTACAGTATTCCTACATGTATGTTACAAACCTCTAATAGATCTATGATGATTGCTAAAAATGTACTGAAGATTGTAAGTAATTTTCAATTAAGTTATCGAAAGCAACAAACTTGTAGAATTAATATCTATTTTACATGCTTTTCCTTGCGACGAAAATCAAGTATGCCTGCACTTGATCCAACCCCAGTAGTTTGACCACGTTACTGCCAAAGTTGCTTAACCCTCGCAGTACTACATGAAGAGTTTCATATGAAAGGTCTGTGGCATCTATTTGCAGTGGCAACATAAGCAATATTGATTCATTTCTTGTTTTTTGTATGTTTTGTTTTAATCATATTGTGAGAGGGTAGACCATATACATTGAAAGGTGCATGATTCTTGCACTGCTATTAATTGTTTTGAAGTTAATGCAATATAGTAAGAAGAAGGAGGAGGAGCAGGAGGAGGAGAAGAAGAAGAAGAAGAAAAAGAAGAAGGAGAAGGAGAAGGAGGAGGAGGAGAAGAAGAAAGAGGAGGAGGAGAAGGAGAAGGAGGGGAGTTGAAGACAAAAATGAATTAATATATTAAAATAAACCAAAATAATTAACAAAAAAACCTGTGCAAAATCCACCCTGTTATCTTCCACCTTCTCACTCCTTCCTCAAAACTTGATTGGTCTTACTTTGTTTAATGATATTACTGAAAGCTGGAGTGGCTATTTGTACATACTTTAATTTGTATGAGGCTTACCCTTGTCCAGGATCAACTTCAGGCTCTGGTCCTTTGGCTATATTCTAACACCCTACCAAGAGATACGCTCCTTGGTGTTACTGTTTTCATACCAAATGTTTTCAGATTGGATTTTGTACTTTTAAGCATTCTCTCTTACACCATGTTTGCATTGAAGTAACCAACGCCAGAATCTGAGATCTGATATCTTTTCTTGCCCCCCCCCATATGTTAAAGTTTGTAAGTTGTATTGGTAACTATGTCTTGTAATTTAAGTCATTTTGATATCTTAATTTTTCTCATTTAATTCTGCTATATCTGTTGAGCAAAGGCACTGTTGTTAATGGAAATACCTAAAGAGCTTTTTCAACAAGTATTGTCATTGTTGTATTAGGTGTGCAAGTGTGAACACTCCCTGTGCAGTTTTTGCCTTATTTTGTGACCCACCTGGTTTAAACATTCCACTGACATTTCACTGAGTAGTAAGTCCTGTAATGGTTTTGTGTTGTTCATTCTTGAAAAATATTGCTTGGAGCAAGCACGCGGTATCTCTGACAGTTCGGGAGAGCAATTTGTGGCCAGGGCCTATGGGAGTTAAATTTTTGCAATCTTAAGTGGGTGTAAGGCACAAAACGGGACACCATTGCTAACCAACAAAGTTATTGCTGATCACACTATTCTCTGAATCATAACGTCATTTACATGCTTCAGCAGTTCATCAAAAAACTTTGTGTGCCTGCTCAAAAACAGTGAGGATTACGCTTTTAAAGGGTGAACACATTTTGAATTAGCCCTAGGGCATATGGCATAACTGGGACCCGAACGTTACATACATTGTACATGCATGGATACTTAGACGTCCGGGACTACTTTCATAAGAGGGGAGGGGTGCGTAGGAGAAAGGTTGAAAATGTCAACAGTACTATGGCTGACTTCAGACTTTTTTGGCAGAAAAAAAAATCCATTTGCCCTATTATTTTCACAATATCTTTTCAAGTTCATCAGCAGGGAACCCAAGTTTGTAATTCTGCACGCTCAGTCGAAATATATCCACGGTGGCATTGTGCTAAAGTGTCGTGGACCCTGTATACTGTTGCAACCAGCCGTGACACCCGCCGAAAAATGCGCCGGTCGCAACGCAAGGACTTGATGTGTGTCAACACAGTGGTGTTTTTCATGCGGTATTTCGGAAACAGCTTGTCAATTTGTCAATCATGCCACAAATGGCAACACCTGGGCTAATCTAGACCGTTCGCCATTGTGCCGCGGCCGTTTTCTAAAGGTGTCATAGTATATAATACGCCAATTGAAAGCGGCACGTCTTTTGTAAACTTGATTACTCGCCAATGAAACAAATTGAGAATTCTGTCTTTTGACAAACGTGAATCCAGGTCATTCAGAAACCACTCGGTTTCAGGAATATGCCTCTTACAAGTTGCTTTTACATCAAACACGATCTTTGCAGTGACATTGAAAGGTCCTGCTGTACTTGGCTCAAAGTTATGACCTCAGTAGAGACCGATTTTGATCAATTATTTTGAATCCTTATATTTTATTGCAGGTGTTGGTTGTCATATGTGTGCATGGCTGTTCTGATGTAAAATGAAATCATAACATCCATGAAATAACCAATTAGATGCTTATTCACTGCATAAAAGATTTTCATGGTATCCTATACGTCTATTGAGCATATTACATTAACAGCGCTGCTTTATATTTGGCTATTTATTTTAACATTGAAATAATGTTAAAAACAAAAGCACATTCATCAAGTGATGTTTAAATTGGTCAGTATGAGCAGGAGAACTGGTTGAAGACTCCAACTCCTGAACTGTATCTATCGGCAATTTAAAGGCCAATATGGCATTGGCAATAGGCAAACCAGTGTTATTATGTTGGAGAGCAGTTAAGAGGCTACCCTGGCTAAATAAAATGCTAAATGTAAATCAAACTGAAAAAATAGTTAATGACACATCACCCATACTGCTCTTACTGACTAGCCATAGTATCAGCAATATGCTATGTTTATTATGCCTCCGCCCCTGATGAAAAATATTACAAATCAGAAAAATTACAGTATCTTCATCATTCTAATGGCAATATCATTTCCCATCATACTGCTTTAATTTCGGCACTGGGCCTCCATTTCATCCTTCGCTGATGCAGAAACTTGTAATACTTGTCATTCAAGCAAAAAATCAGCCATTCGAGAAGAACCAACTTTTGATCAAAAAATCCCTAACCGTGGCTCGATTTGAGGTACACGAATGGAATGGATTCTGGTCATCGATTGATGGTGCTTGGCCTACCATGGAAATGTTTAGCATGTACAAGGTCATAGGAATGTGTCATATACATGAAAAAACAGTTACTAAAATATGCTCTAATGAGGTATTAACCAATGAAGACCATGAACAAGATGAGTTCTATGGAAATCAAACTATTATCACATTTCAGTACTGTTAATGCATAGGTGGCCAAACATTTTGTTGAAATTTGTTCCATTTGATTAACTATTTTGCAATAAAGCAGATTTCTGCGGACTTTCTCCCTCTCCCTCCCCCCCCCCCCAAAAAAAATGACTATAACTGTCACTGCAAGATCAGAGAATAGCTTTGGTGTGTAGAATCAGCTTTATGTCTATACTTTGTGTATACTTATTTCCTTTATGGACACATATATTGCACATTTTGTTTAAATGTCTCTGGTAGACAAAGGGTAAATACTTGTTAAATGCCAACTAATCTTATCTGTTAAGCAGATTTTCTCCAGAACTTAATGACACAAATCTGACTGTTATCTCTGCTAATCAGATGATTCTTGTTTTGTCCTGTAACTTATCCCTGTTAATGCTCGGTAATCACCATTGTTTGAAAGTGAAGTCAAGCCTATCCCGTTATCCAAGTGGGTATTAACTAACGGGAGCTAAGAAATGTTAAAGGAAAAAAAGGAGCATAGAAAGTGATCATGTTGGCAATTCTGCAAATTTGTGCAGCATTTTGCTCTACCTGTGAATGAACATAATAAACATGGTGAAGACACTATATTTATTAATTACACATTTTTTTTTCAAATGAGTTTTTCTTAGAACTACATTGTGCACCCAACCAAGTACAATGTTTGAGGGAAAAGGGAATAGCTTCAAGTAGTGTCCATTGTCCATTTTTCATGTAAATTTTCAAACTGTTTTGCCGTACTTTTAAGATGTAACCGTGTTTACATCATTGTAATGGTAACAAAGGCATTGATAAATACATGAGTTAAGTGCAAATGCATAGAAGATAGTAAATGAAGTATACATTGAAAACAAATTTAATACATTAAAAAGCACAGCACACCAAAAATGTGGATTTTTTAAAAATATTTTTTTGGTCAAAAGTCATGTGCCCTTCAGGAAAAAGTACAAAGTACAACATTTACAATTTGAAATGTGTTACAGATCACCTTTGAAAATGATTTGTAGAGGAAATTATGTTATACATTCATATATACAAACACTTTATTAAATAGGAGGTACTTTCCCTCAAGCAAGTGAAAGTTTGGGCTCACAGTGACACTTAGCAGCAAGAGACTGTTGTGTGTGTGGATAAACATGTCTGTTCATACTTCAAGTGTATTAAACTCTCATTTCCAGTAATTCTGTAGTTTTCTGTGGTATGCTTTTGTCAATTCTGAATATGAATGGTAATACTAGCCAAAATGCCCAATATTATGGGATGACTGTGTAATAGGATCTGATGTGGGATATGGGCAAGGCATGTCTGATCGTGATCTTATCCCTTATTAGCAGGACTTTTAGCCCTCACTATAGCCCACCAGTATGGTGTGATGTACAAGTAATCTCGTCTCAGCCAGAGACAATCCCCTGATTATTTCCCTCTGATTGCTAGCTTGCAAACATCTGAATTAGTACTGAATTTGTGGTCCTCACAAGTTGTGAGAAGACTCTTTTGATACAGGTCACAATCCTGATTAGGTAGATTTTAAGTTCAAATTAAGCCATACACAGTATATGACAGTAGGACCTGTTGAAATGGGTTGACTGTTTTCATTCATTAGTTTAGAATTAAAACCACTTGAATACCAAAAGAGCATTTAGCATTAGCTATTTTAGCTGATTATTGTTTATCTCCCTGAGGTTTTTCTCCATTCACCTATGTGTGTGGGAGGAGTTGCTGACATTAATGCAATTACAGGGTAAGAACTTAAACTGATATTCCCCACAAAAAGACCTCACAATCCTTAATAAGATTTGATATAATGAGCCTTATATTTGAGATGTATGTGGTATTACACAGCTCATTGGTAGGTTTTATTTCACTGCAGGAGATTTTAAACACTTTCTGTGTTTGGAAAGTATTGTCATTTTTAGCTTAGACACTTATCAAACAGATGAAATTGCACAGTGACTTTTGTTGACTTAAGTCCAAAAGCTCCCTGCATCCTCTTACAATAACTGTATACACCTTGTATGTACAATTTTGTTTCTGGTGTATTTGTAAGTTCCTCTCCTCGTGATTTTGATGATTGGTGTCTTGTACATGTGACACTAATTGCAACATGTTGGAAATTGTATTTCTGATGAACGGAGGGTTGCAACAGAAATCATTCTGCTGCTGCTGTATGTTGTTTGGAAAGATCAGGATGCTGTTATTTTGCTTTGCATAAATTTAGTTTCATTTACCTGCTACATCAGGATGATGCCCACAGGCCCAAACAGCATTTTTTTTTCACATATTCCTTTTTTTTATTTGTGTTCTTTTCTACCATTTCAGGCAACCAGACAAATTGTGTGTTATCTGGACTAGGCGAGGAAGGAAGAAATCAACAGAGGTAATGCCAAGTAACTATTTTGTTTCAACCTGCCCCCTTTTCAAATTGTGTGGGTTTTTCCTTCCTCCTCCTCCTCCTCCTCCTCCTCCTCCTCCTCCTACTACTACTACTACTTCTAGTGCTGCTGCTGCTGTTGCTACTCCTCTTCCTTTTCCTCCTCCTCCTCGTCCTCCTCCTCCTCCTCCTCCTCCTCCTACAATTTTAGATATTATTAATAATAAAAGTAATAGTAATGGTGATGGTTATTTTAATTTTTACTATAATGTGCATTTCTTGTAATAATATTAAAATACATTGTTTCTAATTTGAGCACTGTAAAGATAATATCATATGATAAAAAAGCACAAAGACCTAATAACATATATGTAAATCATTGCTTAATTTTTGAAGTCATGCAAACTTTGGCATATATTTTAGACAGGTCTGTTTGCTCATAGAATAATTGAAATATGAATAAAGTTTCAATGGAGAAGTGAAATGTGCTAGCACACAATTGCTGTAAAAAATAATTGTGTTCATTTGTGTATAAGTAGTGATATGTTGCTTGTATGTTTTTCAATTTTGTTATTGTTATTGGTTATAACATATGTATGTATTCACTAATATGCAAATTCATCTGCTTAATAATGTTATAAGTTTCTAGATCAGTTGGTTCATTTTCATTAAATCTACCCATTTCTCCATCCTTCTCTCCATCCTTCCATCCATCCTTTCAGTAATAATAAATGTAAACAACGAACACAGGGTTGCCCCAGGGTAGCGTGTTGTCAGCTCCATTGTTCATCATATACACAAATGACTGTATTTCATCCAATGAAAATGTCACTTTTGTAAAATATGCTGACGACACGGCTATTATTGGTACGATTTGTGGTAACGATGAACGCAGATGTCGGGAGGAGTTATCTGTGTTTGAGCAATGGTGTCACGATAATTTCCTAGAATTAAACACAGCCAAAACGAAAGAAATGATTATCGATTTTCGTACAAACAAAGTTCAAGGAAACCCAATCAATCTAAGAGGAGAAGTGATAAAAACAGTCAACAGTTTTAGATACCTGGGCACAGTCATTGACCAAGACCTATCGTGGAAAGACCAATGTCAGTCTCTGTATACAAGGGCACAACAATGGATGTATTTTCTCAGAAAAATGAATTCATTCCATGTTGATAGGGTAATTCTCAGACTATTCTACAAATCTGTAATCGAAAGTGTCATGCTCTTTAGTTGCGTAGTTTGGTTCGGAGGGTGCAGGAAAGATGACCTGAAAAAATTACAAAAAATTGCAAATTATGCTGGCAGGATGACTGGCGAAGTGACAAATCTGTCAAATGAATGCAATAATATGATCTTGAAACATGTCTCACAGATAATAGGAAACGTCAATCACCCTCTACACCCATGTTATACTCTCATGCGCTCAGGCAAACGATACAGGTCATTGAAAGCACGTACTTCACGCTTCCTCAACTCCTTTGTTCCGCTCTCTATCCGTAAATACAATGAAATACAATGAATACGCCCATTATCTTGTCACTTCGCCAGCCATCTTTACCACATTAAATTCCACCTCTCCAACCAGTTTAACATACCGTAAGCTATAATACATGTAATATTAATTTATAATGACAACAATATAATTATTGAAATAATGACAACAACAATGGAAATAATAATTTATTCTGCTCACCACTTTTTCTCACAATATTATGTATCTAAATGAATTAATTTGTGTACTATGGCTATAACAGAACATATATTTGTGTGTTTTGTGTAAATATAATGTATATCAATTGAATTTGTATTTGCATTGTGTAGTATAATTTATGTAAATATTGTATGTATATATACCAACAAATGAATTTCCTGCTGAGGACAATAAAATAATGGAAAAAAAAATTATTTGTCATTCTTTCATTTACTCATTCATTCATTCACTTATTCACTCATTTACTTATTTACTTATTTATTTATTTATTTATTTATTTATTTATTTATTTATTTATTTATTTATTTATTTATTTCTTTATTTCTTTATTCATTCATGCATTCATTCATTCATTCATTCATTCATTCATTCATTCATTCATTCATTCATTCTTTCATTCATTCTTTCATTACTGTATTTACAAATATCCATTATTTCTTGTTTATTCCAGCTCCACAAATGGGTACCAGGCATCAAGGATCCCTACAAGGGAACAGTCACATGGACAGTTCCTGAGAACCTGGAAATTACTGTCACATTATTCAGGGTAAATATCTGCAACTCTCTTAAAAATAAAGAAAGCTTCTTTTTTGAGGGGTTCATGTGGGAATCAGTGTGTGTGGAGACAATGTCTTGTTAGTTTTCATATTGATCATGGATATTACAGTGGAAAACCAGGTGTACATCTTAGGGCTTGATCTGGTGTCATGTGCAACTTAACTGAGTTTTGAAATGACAGTTATGCTGTGTACTGAAACGGGCCATATTTTCATTTTTCCACATTGATATGACATGTGGAATTTAACAAGGGTCTAATAAATATCCTGGCTGATCACAATGATGGGATAATGTATATTCTGCATTATATTCTATCCCACGGTAGGATATTTTCCAACGGGGAACTTAGGGGTACTAGGCATGGACTTTTTTTTTTGGGGGGGGGGGTGCACAGGGGTGGGGCCAAGAGTTATAAGAGCTACCAATCTCAACTAAGCATTATATATTTTTTTGTTTTGTTTTTAGGAGGGTGGACGGTATTAAAAATTTGTGGGGTAAATTTGTGTCCCCTATAGTGCCCCCCAATCGTACTGTGATTGTCATCTTGAAGTTGTAACACCAAATCAGTGTTTGTAACATTTATGACCTGCCTGGTCTTACCCATAGATTGTTTATGTCTTTGCAGGAAAACCGTGCAGATGCACCATTTGAAGATAAAGAGTGGATATTTGTACTTGAAGATGTGAGTATATTGTATAGGAGGTGATTCATGGTTAAGTTAATGTTGGTTACAACACTGCAGGGTGTCACTATCCTAAAGAGCCAGATACTATGCCAAGTATTTTTCTTGTAAGAAATACTTCCTAAAATGAGTATAAGTTACTGCATAATTAAAGCCAAAATGCATCTACATCACAAAAATGAATATGTATAAAACAGCAAAATAAATTTAACGGAATTAAATCTTCTGCCCACAGAGAAACATTTGATGAATGAAGAAATACAGAAAGATTGCTGACCCTAACATGAAATCCAAAATTATATGTAGTGTGTGCATTACTCTGAGTTTTAGGCTGTTAGTGTTTACCAATTTTTTTTTTATATTTATATTTATAGTGTGGAACAAATCTTACAATATGGTGTGTACAGCTGTTAACCACTGACAAAAAAATTCATATCCAAAGTACTCCTTGATTGTTAAAAATGCTGTTTTATTGATTTTCTGGAAAACTGGATCTTGTGCATCCTGAAAAAAATGAATATCTCAATAACAACAACAAAAATCAACACATTCTTTTTGTTTGTCTAGTAGTTTAAACATAAGTCTCATCTTTCCAATACTGTTTATAGCTTTAGAAGACAAGAGTCTTATACCTCTAGTTTCAGTATCAGTCACTGCCCTCTGGATGCATGCATACCTGTGAAGTATATGAATAGTGTATTGAAAACACCTTACAAGGGCAAGAAGCAGTAACTATTGATTTATTGGATGTCAATAAAGTTGTTCTCGTTTGAAAGAAATTGAAAAGTATCAAGAACATGTAACTCTATGATATTGTATCGGTTGCCCTTTATGCACTGTCCAGTTGGGAATTAACCCATTCGACACTTATAATCGTATGTGTGCCTGTTTGTCTGTTTTTCAACGACAGGAAGCAAAGAAGGGAAAGCGGAGAGTCCTAGCCCAGGGTGTCATTAACATGAAGGACTTTGCCAGTATGGTCCCCCTGCAAGAGAGGCAGAGATTTACCCTGAAACCAGTCAGTAAAAAGATCCTTAGCGCATCCATCGAGTTGACAGTATCATGTATGCTGCTGAGAGAGGGCGCTGCAACGTAAGGATATCAATTATTTGTCTGGTCTGCCCTCCTTCGACCCCCCCCCCCCAGTTTTTCAAAACCTAGGAGTTATCCCCACTGTTTGAGTTTGAAATAAACCAGTCAGTTCAATTGATACATTAAGCATTCAAAATTTAAAATAAAATCCATTTGTGTGTAATAGTATATATGTGCCTGCTTCAAAAAAAAGAGGAAGTAAAGATTCATTGTCCATGGTGTACTAGTCATATGCATGTTGGTGTGAGTATAAGCAACTTTTCAAAGCAGACATGATTAGTGTAGGTAGATTGATCCATTATAAGTTGAGGCTTATGACGTTGATGCTCGTGAAGTATATATCTGAAGATTTCAGTAGACGTGGTTGTACAACTCAGCAGTTCATTGTAAAAATTACGCTAACTGTATTCCTGTCTAGCACAGTAGCACTGTATGGATAGTAGCAATAGCATTCTTGGGGTGGCAGTCATGGTCCTAAACAAACTCCATGCAACCTGAACTATATGATCGAAACTGAGGAAGAGCTCAATAAGTTTACGTTTATCGCTTATTCACAACATTTACAGTGACTGACGAAAATCCCGAGCCTTTGCCCTGGAGAATTGTCATTTTTATCAAACAGATAGAAAAACACTCCCCTCCTCTGATAGGTAATTTGTGCCCTGCGTGAGGGGGCAATCATGTAGAACTTTACCGCACACTGCTTTACTTCCTTCCCTTTTGGCAGCTGTCACATGACTCATGGCTTTGCCAACTTTTTAACGTTCGTTAGACGCAAGCTACAAGCGTACAGTGAATGACTGGCTAAACAATGGTTATGAATCGAACGCTGTGATGTAAAACCAGATAATAAATACCCTTGGCCATATTATAAACAACCTACTACCTCAATTGAAAAAGAAAAGTGAGAGGTACCGCCCCACCAGTCAGTTTGTCAGTTGTAGCTTGTTGTCACATCCTACGTCTAATTTTTTAGTTCGTGTTTCACGAAACTTCCTGCGTTGTATTCTTGCGAGAGGAAATAAACGTAACTCAGGTCCGTTAACGTTAACTCCACTGCTTGTAATCTCACGTCATACTTCTCTTCTGGGACATATTCTTCGCATGGAGCGCAGTAAATCAATGTTGCTTTATTTTCAATTGTTCAGCCATGTAAGTATAAGTAGTAAGCTGATAATGTTTTGTTTTCACATGTATTTCATCAATATTCCCCCATGTAGGCTTTTGTTATCGAATGGGTAGTAGTATATTCAGGCCATATCACTGTAGTTGTTTACATTTTATGTAGGCTCTTGTTATTGAGTAGGTAGTATCAGGGTTCCCACAGTCATGGAAAATCCTGGAAAATCCTGGAAAATCCTGGAAAAATTTGTGGTCATTGAAAGTCAGGGAAAAGTCAGGGAAATTTGAAAATTTTCGTGAAAAGTCAGTGAAAGCCATGGAAATCTTGTTTTCAAAATTTCTTGTTGCGGAACCACTGTAGTAAGATAGTCGGTGAACGGATGGCTGTGATGGGGAGGGTGCGGAGGGACATTCAATAACGTGTCTGATTTATTGGAAACCGCTGACAGAAAGGACAGTCATGGAAAGCAGCAATTTAGTCATGGAAAAGTCTTCATGGCAAAAGTCATGGAAATCGTTTTCAAATTTTCTTGGGACCCTGAGTTATTTTAGATGATAACACTGATGTTGTTTACTCTGCCAGGGATGATGACATGCAGTCCCTTGCCAGCATCCTGAGTTTCCACCAACCCGACATCGCCGACCTCAATGACTTTGACGAGGAAGATGACGAGTTCGACAGGGAAATCCTGACGTCGGCGAAGATCTCGGAGTTAACAAGCCGGTACAGACTGATGGGACCCGACGATGATGCAGAGGATCCATTCAGTGCATTGGATGCCCTGGAAGAAGAAGAATTCACAGGTAGGAGGATGAGGAGTTCAGTTATGTGGTGGTGGAGATGATGATCAGTGATGTGGTGATGATGATGATGATCTGTGGTGGGGTGATAGAGAGGGTGTATTACATTTGCTCCGGCGGCAATTGCTGTGGCGATTACTTCATACACTAACCGTAACTATGAACCTTTGTCCTCTGAGATATTGTCACTGGAACAATTGTCGCTGGAGCAAATGTGGACACCCCAATGGAGATGATGTGAATAAGAAAGATGCAGAAGCCATATAAATATAGTGGTAAGCAAATCATATTTCTCCATATCTTTTGGAGATAGCTTCTGACATCACAAGAACAAACAAAAAGTTTAACCTCTCAATGCCTCCCGGTAATGAAGTAAGCAATAGAAATGCCACTCAGATTTTCTCTTTCTTTTTTTTCCAAGGCATCTCACAGACACCTTGAGGAAAAAATCTTACCTTTTTAGTCAAATGTTACTAAGTTGCTTTGATTTGGATAATTTCATAGTTTGCCCTTATAACTTCATGTTGATTTGTAACAAACTTTTCTTCAAATCGCCCATGATATTATGCAGTTATGCACTTGTCACCTTTAAGATCATGGATTAAATAGTGTTGATATCAAATGTGATTGTTTTGTTGGTGGTGATAATGGAATTGGCATTATGCTAAAAATTGATGATAGTGGAAATTAACATCAGTGGAGAAAAATGGTATTAACTGTAAATCAAATGCTTGCTTTAATATACAGATTCAAAGAGTTGTAACATAAATATACTCGTCTGTTCCAAGCACAGATAGTGTGGACTTTAATGCCACATGTAATAGAGATTGCTTCATGAGGAGTTCCAACATATATTAAGTGTGTCACTATTTGTTATGATGGCTGATCTTTTGTAGCAAATATGGATTGTGACAATGCTGTCTTTGTAGCCTGAAACATGGTGATTGTGATGATTGAATTGGAGACTGATTTTACAAGTATTTCACATGTTTGGTAGCAATATCATGCTGCCTCATTCATACATAGCCTTGATTTGGCAGCGGACAATTAAGTCTCTTAAAAGTGTAAGATAATGGGGTGCTATTATGTAATGCAAATATAATGTCACTGAGCATTACGCCTTTATGGTACTTTGTACACACAAAAAGACACTTTGACTCATCGCCAGAGTATTAAAAAACATTAAAATGAAGCTAAAATTGTTTTGGTTCATATTGAAACCTGTCATTTTTAAGTGTGTAATGGAAAAGATATTCATAGAAAAAATATAGATGATAATGATGAAACCAACAATTCTGTATAGTGTCATTATCTGAGTTAACAATTCAACATTCATGAATGAATTACACAAGTTGTAGATACAAACCACCAAATTTTCTGAAATTATAATTCACAATCATCAAATCAAGAAAATATTTGAGGTACAAAAATACTGTTGAAAATTATATTCTCATGCATTATTGTATAAATAAAAAGTATTAAATTAATTGGGAAATCTTTGCATTATCATATACATACGTACATTTTATGTTTCTTTTGTTGTATTCTTGTCCAAGAAATTATATATCACGGACAAGTTTGAGTTACACATTATCACCTTTTTACAAGTTGACCACAAAGGCACTTGTCTTATTTCATGTTATGAATGGCGCACAAGTGGTAAGACGTCATTATCTCAAGAACACATGTTTACATTCAAGTAATCTAAAAAGTATGGATTGTTCGGGCGTCGGCAGTCTTTGTTCCCCATTTTTGC
>JZLH01S0119854.1:0-13700 GCA_001188425.1 Eucidaris tribuloides
AACGACCCTTCTCTTTGATTATGAATAGCAACCCTCTTACTCGATTATGAATAGCGACCCTCTTTTATGATTATGAATAACGACCCTTCCCATACATTATGAATAGCGACCCTCTTACTCGATTATGAATAACGACCCTCTTCTTTGATTATGAATAACGACCCTTCCCATACATTATGAATAGCAAACCTCTTCTTTGATTATGACTAGCGACCCTCTTCTTTGATTATGAATAGCGACCCTCTTCTTTGATTATGAATAGCGACCCTCTTACTCGAATATGAATACCGACCCTCTTACTCGATTATGAATAGCGACCACCTTTTATGATTATGAATAACGACCCTTCTCATTCATTATGAATAGCGACCCTCTTACTCGATTATGAATAGCGACCCTCTTTTATGATTATGAATAACGACCCTTCCCATACATTATGAATAGCGACCCTCTTATATGATTATGAATAACGACCCTTCCCATACATTATGAATAGCGACCCTCTTCTTTGATTATGAATAGCGACCTCTTTCTTTGATTATGAATATCGACCCTCTTACTCCATTATGAATAGCGACCCTCTTTTATGATTATGAATAACGACCCTTCCCATACATTATGAATAGCGACCCTCTTGCTCGATTATGACTAGCGACCCTTATGAATATTGATCTTTATGTATAGAGGCCCTCTTTTTGTATTATGAATAGGGACCCTTATAAATAATGACCCTGATTTGGTATCATGAATAGTGACCCTTATGACTTATTATGTATAATGACCCTCATGTCTATTTATGAATAGCGGTCCTTATCAATAATGACCCTTATGAACTGCGACCCTTATGTCTTATTATGAATAGCGGTCCTTATGAATAATTTTTTTTATGAATAGCGGTCCTTATGACTAGCGGGCGGACCCCGTTTTAAGTACCAGTACACCGTGTAATTGTGTTGATATGTATAGCTGGGGAATACGGCCCACAGGTTTTTTCAAACTTTTGTAGTCTCCTTATTTTCTTTAATCAAACTTTTGTGTACTTTTTATGTTGTGATTATTTTTTGCTTGTACTCGTTATTCAGTGATTGAGAAAATAAAACCGAACTGAACTGAACTTCTACAAATACCTCTTAAGCAGAAGTCAGTAAATGATCTGTGCCATCGGGCTGGAACATTATGCCACATCCTTGATCCAAGAAACTACATGTAGTATATATTCATGGTAGCATAAACGCAGATAGCCAAGTACATACAGTAAGGTTGAATTGCACTGTGACATTCTTGTTGAGAAAGATGTATTGCAAATTTTTGCTATGAGAAAAAGGGGGAAAAATCTTTGTTGCTCTGACAACATTCTCCCACGCACAACATGACAATATTATTAAAATTTGGAATTTGGAAGTTGCATATTCACCATCATTATCTAATATCATGATGTAGCTAATTGGTTGGATGTTATTCAAACCATATAAAGGTCAGCATTTCTCCCTGTCTGTGTTTTCAGGTGTGATATATTGAATGCATTCAAGTTACTGTCAAGAGAACACTCAGAAGGACAATTCTTCTGTTTTGAGTCATTTCACAACACCAAGTTCTTATAAGAGAGGGCAAACCAGCAGGTGTTTCATTCCCTGTTCCTCTCTGCAATCACAGGCATCCGACCTCAAATCCTCATTTTTGTATGAGGACCACACAACGTCCAGTCTTTGTTATCCGGCCATGTCTCACCGAAGCCTCGATCATAGGATGCTTTCAGATGAAAGAAAGATTTGCATTATGCATTCTCAAGGTAGTTAGACCCATAGCCATGGATATTCTTTGGTAGTGAGATATGTAATTTTGAGTGCGTGGAAGTAAAGAAAACTTCTGGAGTTCTCCCTCTTCTCTCCACTGGTTCTTGTTGGATGAGTGAATGGAGTGGATTTATTCTTTTGCTTTAGCTTAAAATTGCTTTCTAGAAAGGATCACATTTCTGATTTGTTGAGGAGCCATTCATGATAGCAGATATAGAGATCATGTACTCTGTTTGGTTATAGGCATCCAGTAATGGCTCTGCAAGCTATATTTTGGACTGGGTCGATGGCAAGGGAGGGCATATCCCGTTAGATGATAGGCGAGGGAGGGCATAACCTGTTAGATGATTATAGTTTAGCATGCATTTTTCATAGCCCAGCCTGATATCTCATACTTAATACTAAACAAGTCAAGTAGTATTTATAAGCTCTTCTGCAGATGCATTGAGAGAATCCAGTCATCTACAGTACGATTTTCTAACTTTAGGAAATGATGGTTCTTATTATGAGTAAGGGTACGTAGCTTCAAACTCACCAACGGATTCTTGTTAGGTACACAGGTACATCTATCATCCACCAGGCAATCGGAATTAACACTTAAATTGGATTGAAATCATCGCTCCTCGTGGTTAGCACATCAAGATGTACCCTCCAGTTTTTTTTTTTCAGAATAGAATTAGAGCAGCAATATTGATTGTTGTGTATTTTTGTTCATTTCATAAATAATGGGAGACCAACCATCTTGTGTCCATCATTTGCATACTCTGAAATAAGCTTATTGACCCTGAAGTTCATGTAGCATTTAATGAAAACTGAATACCTGCTGATCAAAGCTTACAAGGTTAAAAAAAAAAAAAAAACTCGCACCAGTACATTTGGAAGATTGGTAGGATATCTTTGCCTCTGTTGGACTCTATCAAATTCAAAATTAGTGGTTGAAAGCTATGCTTCCAGTGCCTAAAATCTATTGTACAACTTCAAAATACAACTTGAACAATGACTGAAATCATATAATTTATCATTGTTTCAAAAACTTAAAGGCAAGGTCCCCGGTGACGTCAAGTTAGTTTTAATAAAAGCAGAACAATGAAACATATTAATGAAAGTTTGGCGAAAATCCACCAAATAAAAAAGAGTTATAGAATTTTAAATTTTTAAATTTGTGATGTCACATGCGTGCAGCTGCCCTTTTATCTTGTAATAATAAGTTCCATCAAAGTGCCGTTTTTTCAGAAATTCCAGCTTTTCTCCATAGACTGCTGTGCTGCAGAATTTCCTATCGGCTGATATAAAATTAATGTGCCAATTTGTATCTGCACATATTGTACTAGTGATGTCAATGTAAACCTGAAATGATACCAAAAAATTATGTTTTCATAAAAGTCTGAAGATTTATGGAAACAAGAATGCAATTTATGTTGCAATCTTCATGAAAGTGATTGAAGATAGAAGTTTCATTTCTTTATACTTGGTTATACATGTAATGATATTTGTTACCAATTTGAATTCATTAAATTTGATATTGATATTGATTTGTATTTCTTTGTTACTAGAGTTTTTTTCAGAAAGCCTAAATACAAACAATCCTATTTCGTGCGTTAACTTAATGGGGTGGGGCTCTATATACATGTCAAATGGATGGGCTACATTATATGTCACCTATTATGATAGTGTATTTCATATATTGCATAAATTATCAGTTTGATTACTGCAATTGTATTGAATCCTGTCTCATTTGTTAACTTGATAATGTGTGTGTGTGGGGGGGGGGGTAGGGTACATATACAAAATGGGCGGCCTTATCTGTTATGTGTGTGTCCTCTATCATATTCATTTGTTGTGGATTTGTGTGTCTGTTCTGCTTGTCTATTAGCCTTTTGACATGGCCCTCTCGCTGTTATGGGCGAGGGAAGAGACCCAGCCGAGCGCGGCAGCGCGAGGGCCTTTTGAGATCTGCTTGGCATCCGAAAAGTGATTATTATTCATGACCACTGGAACGACTGATCTCTGTTCGAATCAACCAATGAAATTGCGCACTACGGTCCCCTGTCTTGGCCCTGTCAACTATTCGGTGGGTTGAAAGAAATTCTTTCAGTGTTGGTTATTGCAATACATATACCATCAAACACCAAATTAGTACACGTTCATTGTTTGAACAGAGTATTCGAAGCATTTTTCTTTAAATTTAGTTTCGTAAGGTCCAATTTGGCGTGCAAAAATCTGCGTTTGTGAATCATTTCGCCTAATGAAATAGTGAACGCTTCCAGATCGTTTCGTGTTTCAGCAACAGTACGTACGAACATGGTCTAGTATGATTGCATATTCCACGTAGGATCAAGTAGACAGACACGCTGATTGGTTGATTTTTGCTACCCAAAATCGGTAGCAAAATTCGGTAATTCAAAGGCCTAACATAAGAAATTGAAGCAGATCTCAAAAGGCCCTCGCGCTGGCGCGCTCGGCTGGGCTCGCTTCGCTGGCCCCCATTTCGCTGGCCCCACACAGCGAGAGGGCCTTGTCAAAAGGCTACTTGTCTATAGGCCTACTTGTGTAATTATTTTTTATGTCCTGTATTTGTGTTTGTATTTGCATTATTGATTGTACGGTTTTAAATTGTTAAGCTCATGTCATCTGGCCTATGGACCGTGAAATGAGTAACTGAAAGAAAGTTATCTTTTTAGAATGTGGACAATTATTTTTTTCTTATTTCTTCACTTTTTTAAAAACAACGTAGATTACATTACGACACTTTTGGCCACTTTTGAAAAGAAATGAGGGCAGCCTTCTAATGCCATTCATATGAAATATCAAAGATATGGGCTTATTTTTTTTACTTTGCTAATGTTTCAACTTTTGTCATCTTTTGGATTATTTGTTCATCTTTCTCTATACATAATGATATGGACTGAAAATTAACAATAAACAAGTTTGTAATTGTAATTATTTTTTTTCTTTAACTTACGCTTGTAAAGGACGAATTTCATTTAACGAATTGTGTATGAGTCATAAAAGAAAATTGATAGATCAGCCGTAAAAAGTAGGCGATAAATCTATGCATGACCACGAAGATGCCTCTCCAGGAATGTGCAGGTGATCGTTTCCTTTAACATAATCATACACAAGAATAGGGGGCTTCGGTAATTTATTCAAATTTATGCATACTTTATTGCAGCCTAGGAGGGATTTATATCCTGATATTAATCCAATGTGTGCTACCAACTGTGGCATATGGGTTGCCAAACAATGGGTCTATATAAGTCTAAGAAGTAACTAATAAAAAACACGTCTTGTTACTCAGAGAGCCATGAAGACAGGCGGCTAAATGCATAAAATACGAGACATGATGTAAACTCGACATACGCTGAACCCATCAAAGATACATTGAGAAAATTAACTAGATGCAAATGGAGGCGGTCAGGGCAAGTCGCCAGACGAAACAGATATCATTGGACAAAGAGGGCTAAACATGATGGCAACCTCGTTCCGGAAAGGGAAAGAAGAAACAAAAGCGATGGAAGAGATGCAACAGAATACAGAAGAATGACAGTGGCTACAAGAGGAGAGATATTGATGTATGGATAATGCTCGAATATTTTTTTATACTACCGTACAGAGGATGGATCAGCATAGATAAGTAGATGAGATATTTCTTTCATGTGTTGCTATGGAAAATCAATGATAAAAATGTACCTTGCAAGCACAGGTGTTTGCTATGTCTGGTATCTGGTTGCCAAGATTATCCTTTCGTTAGAATAGTATGCATACAATTTGCATTTATTATGAAACTGTTCTAGTGACCTAGGGGTCAGTTAAAAGGAAGTCTGAGCGTGCGCAGTAGCACTTGTATGGCTGTTTCCTGAAGTTCTCTGCATCGGCGAACATAATTTGCATTTCAATGCCATGGCAGATTTTGTTCACCGCACAAGAGAAAATTGGTCTTTGTTTCATATCTCGTCGTGTCTCTGGTTCAGACGGCCATGAAACTCCAAGGGTTTGAAACTCCGGCGGTGAAAATTAAATACAAATTAGTTTACTTTACTCCAAGTTGTGTCCACACAACGGCTAAACCCCCGAAGTCACCCCCTGCCCATTCACCTCCGCATCTCATGCATATCAAAAGCGTGGTCAACTCCATTCCGCAAACCCCCGAAGCTGTCCGCACGACACGACACTCCAAAACACTCGGGGTTTCAGCTTCACCCGAAGTTTTTTGGGGGGATAAAACTCCGCTAGACCCCCGATAACACTCCGGAGGTTAAAACTCCTAATGCGTCCGCATGGTCAAAAACCCCGATCGACACTCCAGAGTTTCAGCCTCCGTGTGGACACGACTATTATAAATAACCTTCAGAGTTAATTAATTTTCTCAAAACGTGCAAATGGTATTAGGATAGCAAATCACATTGAAGGGTTGAGTAATAATTAAATAATCATCATTAGGGATTTGTAAAATACCACTGATGGGACTACGGAAAATCTCGATAAATGGCCTTGCCCTACAGTTTACCACAATGCATTGGGGCTGAAAAGAGAGGTTTCGTGAAAATAAGTGCCGATAGAAACTGAATTCAAACACAATGCATAACGTAACGGCGCGACTCGTCGCTCACTGAATTTGATTCAGTACAATTATAAGTTTACACGTTACGTTATGATGAAATATTTTTGTTAATAACAAAAACTCGTTGACAAAAGGGTTATACGGCAACTCGGCTTTAATGAAACATCCGAAATGAAATTTAAAGACACTATATAACACTGTGGAAGACACGTTAAAAAAATGTCGAACTTTGCTATCTGACATATCTGACAGTGTTTGAATGGACAAATAAACACATTAGAACACAAAAGTTTGGACAGTTATGCTGTCACTAGTACAATATGTGCAGATACAAATTGGCACATTAATTTCCTATCAGGCGATAGGAAATTCTGCAACACAGCAATCTATGGGGGAAAGCTGGAATGGTCTCTCAATGATTTTTACTTTTTTAAAGCACTTGATGATCGTTTTCTACTGCATTTTTTTCAGGGCTTCATTTTTAGACAATGTCAGATACACTGGTAGCATGGAGAATCATGCAGCTCGGATTTTTTTAAACTGGAAACATTGTTATACAATGCCTTTAACAGAAATTAAAATACGTTCCGTACATTCGCTTATTACACATCAACTCCCCGTTGAGAACGGCGATATTTTTTCCGTTTTCAAAGCATCGGTTGAGGAATTTTGCTGCATCTAACTTTCACGTCCCGTATCAATGAATTTTGTTTTTCTACTGAGAACAGCGAACAGCATATAAATATTGTGTTCGCGAAGTATAAGAGTTCCTTTGGAAAATGGGCGTGCCTTTTCCGACGGGAGACTCCCCCCCCCCCCCTCCCGTGCTGCTTGCGCGGGAGAAACTTATTTCTTTATACTTTGTTTTCTCATTTTTTCTAAATACAACCTTTTGTCTCGTCGCAGGTATTTACAATCTACTCCCACAGCCTGAGAGAGTGGCGCTCTCTCCCTCGATCTTGTTATCCCAAAGTATCTTGTTAATCTCTTTGCTCGTGTGAAAGTATACAAGTACTACAGGTCGCGGACTCTTAATTATTCGCTCCATATAGGAACGTGTGTTATTTCAACCGAATTCGGCCATCGATTTCCTGACCTTTTAGATTACCTCAGACCTTTTCCCTTTCATATGTTATCAACCAACACAAGATCTTTCATTTCAGTTTCAATTTCAACCATGTTTCCCAATAAACTTTTTTGCTACCCTCCTTTCAAGTGGAACACTCGAGACCTCTCCGTTCATCTTCTACAATGCAATTAACTCCTGGACCTCGCACTTCCACAAAATATGGTCATCGCGCTTTTTCTGCAATTGCCCCTTCTCTCTGGAATTCTCTACTGCCTCATATACATCGAGCCACTTCCGTGAACCAGTTCAAGACCCTGCTGAAAACTTACCTTTTTAATAAATAGTTCTCTGAAATGTCCTAGTTGTAGCGCGGTCAATGGGGTGCACACCAACTTTGGTTTTCAGTATTCACTAATTTAAGTATTTATTGTATGGAATTACTTAAGGTTTCTTACATATTTTTTTTCTTTGGCATTTAACTTTAACTTGGTATGTATCATAGACAGAAAATAGTACGCTTAGAAACGCCCGTATTAAGCACCAAATAAATGTTTTGTATTATTATTATCATTATAACACCCCATGTCACGCAAGGACAAAGATCAAGGAATATGCTAAGCAGCCATTTTGCTACCTTGCAACCAAATTCATCCACAAAATGCTAAAAATCAGCAAAACACCTCAAATTCACCTCAGTGATTCTGCACACATTGTTTGTGTCCAATCTAGCATTCACGAGGCAAAAAAAATTAGTTAATGGCACTATCGCCCGTCCAACAATCTTTTATTGGAACTTTGTCTGCAGGGACCCGCGTATGTACAAACAAAAATGACTGCATAATTAATTAGGAGACCGCTTTCGATAGATGAACACTAACCATTTAAGAACATGCCAGCCTCTGAACATTCTGTCATATTTTTGCTTTGCTCATTGATCTGTGCCGAATCCCACGTCAAATTCACACACTTTTGGAATTCAAATATAGTTGCCTATCAATATAAAACGCATCGCACCACAAAGTATACTCATGAAAATGACCCCCATTGGCACCGCCTACTCCAGCGAGGAAACAACTGATCTCAGCTACTATATTGACGAAGATGAATTTCTGGCTGCTTTCACGCGGATGGACAGGTATTTCTTGTGTTCTTTCATCGCCACATCCTTCTTCGGAATTCTGGCAAACATGCTGGTCATTATTTTAATCTGTCGAGTGAAGCTTTTCCACACCACCTCGCATTACTTCATAGTCAATCTCGCCTTGTCCGATGTGTGCTACCTTGGTTGGAACGGGACGGCTCTACCTTTTGCCATTATCCTGGGCCGGTTGGGCACGTGTACGAACGTGCATGTTTTCGTTCAAGAGTGCCGTAAGTACAGAGGGCGTAGCTGGTTGGCATGGAGGTGCACATCTTGCGGAGGGAACTAACTTGTGTGGGGAAGGTGCACATCTTAGGGAGGTGGAACTAAAAGTTGAGAAAATCAGGCGTTGAAAGCAGAAAGGTGTGAAATTTTCTTTTGCTTGCCAGGGCGGAACTCCTTGCTCTGCGGGGGGGGGGGGGTGCACGTGCACCCAGTGCACCCCAGCCTACGCCTTGTAAGTTGGATATTAGAGACTGGGTTCAGGATTTGCATCGCCCCCCCCCCCCCAAAAAAAAAAAAACACCACCAACAACAACAAAACAAAACAAAAACAGGGCAAAATGATAAAAGCGGCTTAAATCATTCACAATGTGAAGATTAGTATAAATAAACTCCTCTCATAGAACCCTTGGGTGGAATAGTTTTGGTGAAAATCTGGATGGTTAAACTTCCGTTCGTTGCAAATTTGCCCGATCGGCTGATAGGCAAAGGTCACCACAGAGTTCAGCACAGCTTGACCATTTCGTAGCGTAACTAGTACTAAGTAGTCAGCCACTGACCGCAGCGCTCTGCTGGTCATGCGAATGTACAAAGAACCGTGTTCTGCAATTTGAGCAAAATTTGAAGTCACGGAAAGAACAATAGCAGCATATCGTTACTAGTTGTTCTCATAAAACAACAATTTCATGACATATGGGTCTCAAACTTTCAACACACCATTTAGGCCTAATTACTAGTATGATACTTAACTACAGTTTGGAACGATAATGAAGGAAAGTGCTGGTCGTGCACTGATCCTGAACCCAATCTTTACAGGCTAAAGACATGATAAAGAACACTTGAAAATGCCTCTGAAGAATCAAATGAGTTCGGACATACACCAATGCCTGTAAACTTTGGCTGAAAGGGTTTGTCTTGAATTTGTTTACTTAAAGAATGAAGCATGAATACTATTGAATTACTCTCGTGCCCCAAAAGAAATCAATCCCAAAGAAAACTGCACACAAAAATGTGCCTGCCACAACAGATACTGATGACGGTTCTTTTGAAATCAGTCAACATTTGACTACATTTTTTTTTCACAGCAGAATCCTTGCATCGTTTACTATCCTAGGATAGTTTGACCTCAAGTTGAGGGCTACTTCCAATCATATTACTCGTATTAACCTTTAACAAGCATAACAAATTTTTACAAATATTGACATTCAGGGTTATAGCTACGGCGATCGGCGCCGGTGTCACCGGATCAGGTGTCCTACCGGACACCGGCCGGTAGTAGCCGGCACAAACTGAACCCGACCACCGCTGAGCTAAATCTATTAGTCCTCCGACCGGCACAGAAAAGCTTTAAAATGACCGTAAAATGTTTTAAATCTCTACATAAATCGTGTATTTTGAGCTTTAAACATCCTTACATTTCAGCCGAAGATGTATTTTGTAAAATAAATTAATCATGTTTCCAAAAACAAATCACAAAGCTTGTGGAAAACAACGGTGAAAGCTTCATGAACGTAAACATAAATATGATTGATAATGTATGATGATGAATTGATGATGTAATAGGGTTCCCCCAAATCCCCGCAACGTGATTGGTCCTTCCTACAGCCGGCACAGAATTCTTTCTAGCTATAACCCTGTTGACATTAATGATTAATTGGTTATACAACCAATGTGTGAGAAAGAAAAAACAAATGTTAATGATGGGGGGGGGGGGACTAGTTGCGACAATTTGGCACTCACCTCACAATCATCATTTCCGGAAATAAATACAAACAAATAACTCGGTATGATGGAATAATCCCAACTAGCATTCATGAACTCAGCAACTGTCAGTTTTCAGCTGACGGCGTAGCCGTAATTTGTGAAAAAAAAAATGTTGGAAACTGTAATCTTCCAATTGATTGAAAAGGGATGTGAAATGTAATGTAAATATTTGTTTTCAAACGACGCCCTGAATATTTTAAGATCGGAGGCTGCTGATCTATAATTATTTTTAACAAGTGTGTCATAAAAAAAGATACAAAATCCCAAGAGGCTCTGAATTCTGACATTATTATGTTAACTAGTCCAACACTCTAAGAAAAAAATTCGCACAAGGTTGTGAACATTGTCACAATCACATAGCACCATTTTATTTTCATCAGAACCATTTTGATAGGAAAGTGTCCTATATGAGAACCATTATGGTGCCGACAAAAACGTTCTGAGCAGGGGCACAAATCCACGGGGACAAGGAGACATGTCCCTACGATTTTGAAGGTGGGCGACACAATATCAAATGTCCCCCCCCCACCCACGAATTTACATGTGTGCATAAGTCTGTGATTGTAAAAATGGTTTTGGTCGCCGTCTCGGCCCCTCCCCCCCCCCCATCAGAAGTTGTTTGGCGAGTAATTTTGAAAGGTAAAGAATATTTGGCGGGCAAGAAATGGTTTTGGCAGGAAAAACTTTTTGGCTGGCCAAAAAAAAATGATTTTGGTCGTCGTTGGCCCCCTGCCGACCCCCCCCCCGCTTATCAGAAGTTGTTTGGCTAGTAATTTGGCAGGTAAAAAAAAATGGCGGGCAAAATGGGTTTTCGGTCCCCCCCCCCCGCTTGTCAGAAGTTGTTTGGCTGGTAATTTGGCAGTTAACAAAAATGGCGGACAGGTTCCTGCATGTGATGACCCCCCCCCCCCCCACTTTAAAAAATGGATTTGTGCCACTGCTTCTGAGTATCCAAAATGTGCTCAGTTTTACCCCAAAATGGTTCTGATATTGTGAGACAAAAATGAAGAAGAATGAAATGATGAAGAAGAAGAAAGAAGAAGAAGAAGAAGAGCTGTTCATAACGCATATCCCTATATGGACTTTAACAATGAATTGAAGAGTACAATATAAGAAATTAAAGGTCTAGGAGTACAGAATATGAGTGGGATCATTGTGAAGAAAACATGTCTGGATAATTAAATAACTTCATTTAAATGTGGAAATATTGGTATGACTGAAAGTAATTATTCAGAGAGGTGAAATGTGATGTAATAGATTTCTCATATGTCGCTCTTCGTATAAATCGCAACTGCTGATCTATAAATTTTGACAAACATGTAGGAAAAATGAACCGTGGCAGATGAGAAATCTATTACATCAGTATTAGTATAGTCAAAATATTATAAATTTAGTATTTGATTGCGTTAAAGCCATAGGCTAACAATGACAATTAAAAAAAAATGTGAGCCACATAATCCCCCATGCTCTTAATGTCTTTGATAAGGTCTAAAAATTAAGCCCTGGAAAAATTGTATTTCAAAATGATGATTTAATGCTTTTAAAAAAGTGAAAATCTACAAGCACTCAAGTTAACCGGATTCACCAGCCCATTTTCTCCCATATACTTGTTGTGTGTAGATCTAGGCTTTTTTTATCCTCCACCGGAGTGGAAATTGTTGATTAATGCATATTTTGTCAGTGCCAGCATAAATCTCCTGAACTTTTGGGGTGTTTATTTGTCCATTTAAACACTACTATGTAGCTCGGATATCAAAGTCTGACCATTTTTTTAATAAGCTCCACAACGTAAGCCTGTCATTTTAATCGTAGACATTAGAAATCAACTTTATTCCTAAAATTTAACATATATATTACATCATTCCTTGGACGAAGTTCATCGCGTCATTGTAGGTGTAGCAGGATTTTCGTTCCTGGAACCGAGTGAACGGATCTGCGCGCCGATTGGTCCCTCTGAAACGAATCAAGGGTTGGGGTTAGGGTTGCACTCTTAAAATCCCTGGTCAGACTGACTCGGAAAAGAAATCCGTTGGGGGCACACCCGGAAAAAGGGTCAATTTTAACCAAATTCCGGGTCAAGGATGACCAAAATATGAGTCAACCTGACTTGGATTTTGGTCAAACTTGAATGTGGTTAAACCTGACCCTTTCCGGATGTGCCCCCAACGGATCCTTTCTCCGAGTCAGACTGACCCGGAATTTTTAAGAGTGTAAGGTATAGGATTAGGGTGGTTCCGGGGATCCAATCTCGTGGCCAATTCTGCCAATTGGTTCCGGGAATTAATTTATTAATGAATTAGTAATTACTTAATTAATTAATTAATTAATTAATTAATCAAGTTAGTTATTATTTATTCATATCTTTATTTTATCTAATTATTTATTTATTTATCATTTATTTATTCTATTTATTTATTTATCTAATTTTGTTTATTTATTTATTCATTTATTTAATTTTTTTTTATTTATTTATTATATATTTATTTATATATTTATTTATTCATTTATTTATTTATTTATTCATTATCAATTTACTTATTATATTTATTATTTATTTATTTATTTATTTATTATTTATTTATTTATTTATTTATTTATTTATTTATTTTATTTTATTTTTTATTTATTTCAGCCAGGGTTGTCGCATTCATTGCGTCTTCCATGGGGACCTGAAATATATCAAATACTGACACAGGAACACACATACGCCCTGAGGAAGGCCTTATCAGCCGAAAGTTGGTCATAAATGTGGAATCACTAACAGCTACGTCCCGGCTTGTACTCATTCATTTCGTCCAAATATATATATATATAACAATATATACATATATAAAATAATATATATATCAAATATACACAAATTGACAGATGAGAATAATGAAATCAAAAGTAATTTATGGAGAAATTATTGCAGTCATTTTCAATCAATCTTACTGGTGAAAAAGAAAAAAAATCTGATTACTCCATTGCAGGATTAAGAAGATATATATATATGTATTTTAAGAATCTAATTTACTGGCCTGATAAGACATTCTGTGACACTGACAACCAGGGATAGTCTGATGATAGTGTCGCTCCCCAGAAAGCAGTAGGTCTGAGAGGATCAAATCCTGCTGATTTTTTTGTCTGACATATTTGTTATAATTTTAG
>JZLH01S0119896.1:2281-15125 GCA_001188425.1 Eucidaris tribuloides
TGACATTTTTATAAATTCATATAAAAAAAACTAAAGACATTCAGAATCTATGATTGCAGGGTTATGACTTTGGGGCATAAAGCTTTCAAATAACAAAAAATCCCCAAAACTAAACTTGGGCTTTAAAGCCACAAGTTAACATTGTAATACTTCAATTTTTAAAAAAAATGTCAAACTGTGATATCTGATCTATACGTAGTAGAAGTAGGGATTAAATGGACAAATAAACATCCTAGCATACAAAAGTTTGAACTGATAGCTCGGGTGGAGTATAAAGTAGTCAAACCTATAAAATAGTAGTCTGTAGGTGAAATTTAGAAGGTCAGGAAAAGGTCTCACTGGATACTCATAGCCTTTCACTCTTTTAATGCACTAAAAGGATCACCTTGATGTACATTTTCTTTCAGGGCTTAATTTTTAGACCTCATGACACTTAAAAAACACTTTAAGCATAGAGGATTATGCAGCTATTTTTTTTTCAAACTGTGGTCATTGTTAAATTGTGTTTTTAAGCTAAGAATAAAGTTAAACGGAAAAAATATGTTCATAGTAATATCAAGAGAAAGGAATTCCCTTATTCTGAACGATTATCATTCCAATGTTTGGTACCTGAAATACACAAGTACTTCATGAAAGGAAACGAATGGCAGGTAGGGTGGGGCAGGGTGTACAGAGTGGGATGTGATGGAAAAATGTAACTGTGATTTGTAATAAAAATTAAACAAGCTCGTATCCGCAATGAAATGAATATATATCAATACAAATAAATAAATGAATTAGTAAGTAAACTTATCGAATAAATACATACATACACATATGAGCTGAAATAGTTAACGGTAAATAAGGAGCAAAAGAGAAAAAAGAGTTTTCATGGAGACACAACAGGAACTATACTGCCACCAGAACTTTGAGGTGTCATTCGATTGAAAGATTGTGGTCAGGATGGCAAGCGCATTACTCCCTTAATTATCATACCAAACGGTAGTTAGTATACAAATGGTGTGGTTTGAAAGTTTGAAAGATCATACTCATGAATTTGTTGTTTTATGAGAAAACTACAATAACGACATGTTACCAGAATGTGTTCTTATCGCGTGAGTTCAAGTTTTGCTTCAAACGCGAACGCGGGTTATTGTGTAACGTCGGAAAGACCGAGCGCAGCGGCACTGGATTTGGTCAACGTGAAGCCTCCGCACGACATTTAGCTAACGGCTGATCGGACAATTTTGGAACGGCACGTGCACGTTTGACGTCGCGGATTTTTTGAAAATGCTTCCGAGTAATTGGAAAAAGTATGAAGTTTAACCGTCCAGATTTTCGCCAAAACTCAATATTTCACCCCAAGTCTCTATGAGAGGTGTTTATTTATATTAATCTTCACATTGGATATGATTTCAGCTGATTTCATTCATTTAGATGTTTTTTGACGTGCAAATCAATGACACAATCTTTAAATGTTTATATTCTTGGTATGCTGAAATCGTTCACAGACGTAAATAAGCAGCCTAAATGTAATTGTTGTAGTTGTTTGTTGATTGAGATCCCATGGTACTGTCCTGATGCCAAAAATCTGCACAAAGCGTGTATTTCCAATGAAATGAAACAGTTGATATATTACTTGTCGAAGTGAGATTTAAAAGTTCACCATAACAAAGGCATAAATAAGCTTAAAATACGATGGGTATGATAAGGATTTGCAGGGAATCAACGGGTTTATGTTTGCTGTCATAACATTGATACCATTCACATGCATTAAAAAACACACATTCAAATATAAAAAGCAGAAATAAGCATGGTGTTCTCAAGAACCCAGGATGACGCCCTGCTACCAGGAGGTGACATGATGTGAGTTTGGGGAGGGGGAGGAAAAGGGCAGGTTTCATGCAAATTTCCACCTGTGAAATCAATCTGTTTATGTTTAGGTTTTGTCATAGCAAGTAATATCGTTCATATGCATAAAAAGTAAACATTCATAATAAGAAGCAGAAAGTAATAAGCATGGTGTTCTCAAGAACCCAGGGTAACACCCTTGCTACCAGAAACTGACATGAAAGTGAGTTTGGGGAGGACAGGACAGGGGCAGGTTTGATGCAAATTTCCACTCGTGAAATCAATTTGTTTATGTTTAGGTTTTGTCATCACAAATAATATCGTTCATATGAAAAGTAAACATTCATATATAGAAAGCAAAAATAAGCATGGTGTTCTCAAGAACCCGGGGTAACGACCTGTTACCAGATGGTGACGTTATGCCATGTGGGAAGGGGGGATGGAGGGGGAGGGGGAAGGGGAGGGGAAGGGGATAAGAGGGGCAGGTTCGATGTAAATTTTTACCGTTGACTCGCTAGGCTCGTCAGGTACTGTTACAGGTATCTCTTCAGTTGGTTGTGGGGGCGCCTCCTCAGCTGGTGGTGGAGGAATCTGTTAAGCAGGGAACGCAAATCAGGTAATATCACTCCTCGCAAGATATAAGGACCGGGAGGATATTGTGTTCAGTTGGAGTCACGAGGAGCACGTGCCCCTTGAATCCCTGACAAGGCCCCTCCCTAATCAATTTTCTATGTATACATATTAGTTTCGTTACTTTAATTTGACGGCAGTGTTCGTATATGGACATACCGCAGAACAACAAAGTACTGTTCATGTTGACGAACAATATAGGCAAATTGAATTGAATTAGTATGCGCCTCAGATATATAAAGAATCGGAAAATATGATTTAAAAAAAAATCTAATATAAGCAAGATGATTTTTGTAAGGTATGATACAAACTTGATTGAATGTTTGGATGGAGATTGAAGATCTCCACGGATACCTTCTAGAATTTTTGTTGAAATATTTTTTCCAGCGCTATAAAGAATAAACCATCTATGTAGCGTTTGTTTTTGTCTAAGTTATATAGGCTATAAAAGTAAAAACTATTGTGCACTTTAAAAATTTAGCAGTAAATCTATAATTTAATCTTGTATACCTATGTTTAACTTACTTTTCATGTGTTACCTCCTTTAAAGTGGTTAAAGTAATTTAACTTTATATGCTTATGGAAAGTTCAGCTTCTCAAATATTGTATTAAGAGTATAAAATTCACACTCTTCCAGGATGGCAGATACACCGAATTTATATATAGGAGACATTAATAAATAAGGGACAGAACTGGAAATGTAAAGGGTCGTCGCAAGATCCTACGGCACCATCTAGCCACCAAAGCCTGTAATGAGCGAAAATTTACCATTGACTCGCTGGGTTCATCAGGCGGCGCCAAGGCGGCCTCATCGGCTGGTGGCGGCGGCGGCGGCGCTACACTTGGTGGTGGGGGAATCTGTTAGTGGTTAAGACGAATGAAGTGAGCAACATCACTACACGTAAGATAAACAGACGTTGCCATTTTGATGTTAGATATAATTGACGTGAAATGCGCTATATAAAAGCTAAGTTTTATTATTATTATTATTATCATTATTATTATAATTATTATTATTATTATTATCATTCTTCTTCTTCTTCTTCTTCTTCTTCTTCTTCTTCTTCTTCTTCTTCTTATTAGTAGTAGTATTAGTATTATCATTATTATTATTATTATTAAATAAATACTTCATTAGATGTTATTACAGTTTTTTCGCAATTATACGGGACAGCGTTTGTGCAACAATTTCATCTGGTTATACGTGTGGTAAGGTCAAAACTCAGTGTAGAAGTGTGAAGTGATAGGGTAAGATTAAGATGGTGATATGATATTACAATGTATGTTATAAGTGCATACTACAACTCCCCAACAAGTAATACGTGCACTTCTTGACAAATATCAAGCCGTACAACTGCTGCGGCGCCCCTGCAGCAGCTGTTTATAATGCATCCTCTAAGTTACCAGACAAATGTGATGGAAAAGAGCAGCCTAAGCCACAATCAGGGAGGTGGGACCTTCCTGCCACAATCCACTTCCAGGGCGGACTCAATCCACACTTATCCATTTCTCGAAGTGTTTTCAAGATTATACTGCGAAAACGCGGGTGCAAAATTTAACACCCTTGGTGTTACCTAATATAGATACTTGACATAACACCAAAGGCATTTTAATTCATACACATTCATGCCTTCAGCTCTGCTTGGTTGAAAATGTAGGAGAAAATTATGAGCAAAATTCTCCACAAAAAGAAGAAGAAAGGTAGGAATCAATGCACCAACGTAGGAGGAAGGTAAAATATTTGTAAGTTGTGTTTGGATTAGAAACACCGAAGAAAACGGAAACATGCGGAATAAACGGAAAAAACTAAGATTTACGAAAAAGCGGAAACGAATTTTCCTTCACAAACTCTAAACAAATATTAAATCTACTGCCAAGGGGATTTTTTGACAAAAGTAGGAAAAAGGGTATTTTTAGGGGGATAAATAGGGTTATTAGGATTTTCACAAGTAGGAAAAAGTAGGAAAAGAAGGACCGGTCGAAGGCCCGAGTATACCTTTAACATCAAAGAGTGTTGACATTAAAACTATTCTGGTATCTATATCGGCAATACCCTGAGAGTTAAAACCCCCGTTTTTAAAGCGCTGATTGCTGCGAATCGATTAAATTCCAGAAATTACTGGTTTTCTATCTGCACTCGGTTCATTCTCAGCCGGCATATACCGTAGTATGAAACACCATTAAACTGACTTACTTCTTCATCTGGTATAGGGTCGTAGTCTGGGGCCGGTATCTCGGGACCACTCGTCTGTACATCGGGAACGGTCGGTTCCTCGACAGGCAGACTCGGCGGTTCGGGTGGCTGATCCGGAGCGGTTTCGGCAATCATGTTCGGAGTGTCTTCGGGAAGGTTCGTACTGCCGTTCATCTCAATAGCCTGGTTATTCGCGATGCCGTTCTCGACACCGTGGGCATCGGTGGAGAAAGCTGGATTGGCGAGACCGTTGCCTGCTCCGTAGCTGTCGAATCCACCACCGTTTCCAGCGTTATCTTCCATGCTTATTGGGAGTAAATACGCTTCGCTATCCATCGTCTCAGTTGGTTTTCTTTGAAGACCTTTTTCCGCCCCGTCAGCCATGTCCCTTTAAAGGTTGTATTAACGAGATAGAGAAAGGATATTGCCACAATTGACCAAAAAAAAATGGAAAATGTGAAAAACTACTAAACCAAAACATTTTTTTTAAACCACCATCACAACCAGTGGCGACGATTCAATTTTCGGACGGGTGGGGGGGGGGGGAGGATGTCATAATTTTCTCTGCGCAATTGGAAATTATATATGTTTCATAGTATTTAAATGTAAAGTTTTATGGTTTTGTAGTGCCTTACACTGATATATACACATAAGTTTGCACAACGTTTCATGAATTTTCAAGTTGTCAAAATTATTAGGGGGAATTATGTCATATGAATTACTTAACAATAGAAAACGCTCCTCTTTACGCAGAGAAATCCGAGGTACCGCACAGGTCATGCGTCACTGCTCTCATACCGTCATTTGTATGGGAGGAATCGACGGACTGCTGTTATTGTTCACATTCACACTCGAACGCATAATAATAAAGGCTGCGTGCAGCTGGGACTGAGAGAAAATGTTGTTTGTGTTTCGTTTTTGCCAATTCCGCAGGCCTTCTCCTAGCCAATAAAATTTGATTTTTACATTTTTAGAATCCTCAGACTTCCTATTACACACACCTATCGTCAATATATTTATAGATGGCGTACTTACATTTTATGAAGCTATAAAGTCAGAAAAATTGTGAAAAGGGGGGATCTTCCACGAGATTTTTTTTTTTTTTACAAAAACAAAGTCTTTAGACTCCATTCAAAAGTCATAACATTGACTTCTGTCACTTTTTTTGATCTAACCTTTCAGAGAAACATTTGAATATCATAAATCTCGTGTCAATAGTATATACAGATTGTAAATTTGCTGCAAGGGCAAAAAATGTGCCCAAAACGACGGTTTTAGTTCCAGTTTACTATTGTGTTGCAAAACTGTAGACCATGAAGAAAGTAAAAAATCGCTTAGAAATTGATATGTTGCCCCCCCCCCCCGAAAAAAATATATATATATTTTTTTTCATAGGGAGGCGACTGACCTCAGCCCGCTTTAGGATCGACGCCAGTATACTTCTTCATAAATTACGACTACTATTAATGCAACAACTAATTCGACTACTAGTACTACGACTACGACTACTACTCCTCCTCCTCCTACTACTACTACTACTACTACTACGACTACGACTACGACTACTACTACTACTAGGCCTATGACTACTACGACTACGACGACGACTACGACTACTACGACTACGACTACGACTACTACTACTACGACTACTATTACTACTACTACTACGACGACTACGACTACTCCTCCTCCTCCTACTACTACTACTACTACGATTACTACTACTACTACTACGACTACGACTACGACTACGACGACTACGACTACGACTACGACTACTACGACTACAAATACTACTACGACTACGACTACGACTACGACTACGACTACTGCTACTACTTCTATGACTACGACTACTTTACAAATGTACTTCGACTGCTACAGCTACTACTCTTACCCCGGAATCATATCAATGTGATTTACATAGTTGAATGATGGCAATGGATAATATATTTAATCGAATATCAATAAATCAAATTACCAGAACAATTTCTGCTACGAAATATTAATGCGTATGAAAAGAAATACCCCTCATGCTGCTTAAAAAGACCTGTGACAGTTAATAAACTGTAAAAAGAAGTAGGATTTCCCTTTTTGTGAGCAGTTGTGATTGGAAGTGCAATTATGAGAGTTATGTAAAGATATAAATTGTGAAATATTTTCGATCTTTTTGTGGGCGTATCTACAGGATACTATGCAATCAGTGGGTCATCAGGACAGAAAACGTGAATAATTTTGATAATAGTAAAGGCGTAGGGTTAAATAAATTAATAAAGAATTTAGAATTTCCAGTGCGAGAAAAACACAATGCCTCGACTGGGATATGAACCCAGGACGTTTGGCTAGCAAGGCCATTTGTTCTACCAACGTTTTTGGTTCAAATCCCAGTCGGGGCATTGTGTTTTTTCGCACTGAAATTTCTTAATTCTTAATTTATTTATTTAACCATACTACTTTACTATTATTACAATTACAATTTGTCTTCTATCGAAATTTGGCTCGAATGGATGTGCCCCACTTCAGAAGGAAGACATGTCTCATTGGTAGGCCATTGGTGTCGAAATGAGTTGGCATGGATGTGCCTCATTTCACTAATCAAGAGAGGGGCTATGTGCGAGATTGACACCCTGTCTCGACGGGAGCCCGGATAGCTCAGTTGGTAGAGCATTGGCCTTGCTATAGCCAAACGTCCTGGGTTCCAGTCCCCAGTCGGGACATTGTGTTTTTGTCGCACTGAAAAAAAAATAATTTTAAATAATCTTGAATGATAAGTATTCGTTTTACCTCTCGGGAGGTTCTGCTTTGGCGACGTTCTTGCAGAACAAGATTGCACAGGAAATTCCGATAACAAACATGCCCAGAATACCCACTGCGACGAGTACTATAGCAGACCAGGAAAAATATGAAAAAAAAAGAAAAGGAATGATTAAAACACTGTTTGACATTCTGGAATCCCTGTTTAAAAAAGTCACACTTTGATACCAGATCCACATGATAGTGCTTGAACTGATAGGTAAGCACACTTAGTATCCAAATTAAACTTTAAACAATTATATCATTACTTAAATATTTACCAATAATATTGGCACATGGATCAATGTCCTGGGAACAAAACATGTATTACAGCTGTAGTCTACGCAAGGTGGGGGATGGGATGAAATGGTCGCTCATTGATTTTTTTTTAAACACATAAATGAAGCACAAAAATGGAGCTAGGCGGCTGGACTATATTATTTTTCTACCCATAAGATTAGTTTTGTACTCCACAAGACTGATGGAATAAAAGTCATCTATAGGCCTATTTGTTTAGATACTCGTACATCCTGTCCATAAGACACCCTATGTTAAAAAACAACAACAACATGAACCCACGTTATTTACGTGGAATCAAAGTCCCTCCATCATTTATCTCAGTGAAAAGAGAGCACTTCGATCAATTTCCAAACTTATTCAGACATTTACGTGTAATTTTTTCAGGTACAACTAAACTCGGATTATTTTATGGTAGGATGACGATAATTTAATCATTTTCAGATTGTCCACACTCACAATCGTGCAAGCCCTCATTCTGGGTTGCGCAGGCTTGGCCTGCATTATGACGGGAGGCCCGATAGGCGGCTTGGGGTGAGGGTGGGGACGTGGAATGTGGGTAGCTTAAGAGAGAAGGAGTTGGAAGTGTGTGAGGAGCTGAGAAAGAGGGGGTGGATGTGTGTTGTGTGCAGGAGGTCAGATGGAGGGGGAGGGATCTAGGACAATAGGGGTTGATGGAAGAAAGTATAAGCTATGGTGAGCAGGAAATTGTGATGGAATTTGGGGTGTGGGAGTTCTGGTGAAGGAGGAACTGCGTGAGAAGGTGGTAGAGGTGAGAAGGAGGAGTGATAGAGTGATGTCGATTGTAATGGTTTTTGAGAAACAGTTGTGAGAGTGATGGTTATGCCCCGCAAAGCGGGAGAGCGAATATGGAGAAGGAATGTTTCTATGATGAGATGGCAAGCGAGTGGGATGTTCATAGTTTGGGTGAACTGGTTTTATGTATGGGAGATTTTAATGGACACGTGGGAAGATGGACTGACGTTTGAAGGGGTACATGGAGGATTTGGAATCGGGGAAAGAAATTTGGAAGGGAAGATGTTACTGGAGTTTTGCGATGAGAAGGAAATGTGCGTGGCCAATACTTGGTTCATGAAGGATGACAAGAGGAAAGTAACCTTCAACTCAGGAGGAAACAAAACCGAGATAGATTTTGTACTGGTAGGAAAGGGTCAGAGGAGGTTTATGAGAGATGTAAAAGGAATACCAGGAGAATTTCAACATAGTTTGGTTGTTGTAGATGTGGAGAATAAGAAGGTGAGGAAGGTGGTGAAAAGGGTGATGGTGGAGAGGAGGAGAGTGTGGAGGCTGAATGAGGAAGATGTAAGAAAGAGTTTCGAGGGGAGGGTTGGAGAGCTTGTGAGCACTGACGCACCAGATTTGTGGGGTGTTTTCAAGCAGGAGTGTTACTTACAGGCATGTGACGAAATCTGCAGGAAAACGAAAGGCAGGAGAGATAGAGGAGACACATGGTGGTGGAATGAGGAGGTGAAGGAGGCGATTGCAAGAAAGAAGGATGCACGTAAGGAAATACTTAAAATGGTACTGAGGAAAGCAAAGCAAAGTACAAAAACATGAAGAATCGAGCGAAAAAGGTGGTGGCGAGAGCCATGACGGAGGAGGCTAAGAAGGAGTTGAGGGATTTGAAGGAGATTCCGAACAGGGTGTATGAGATGATAAAGGCTATGAGAAGGGAGGGAAAGGATGTGGAGGGGGACAGATGCGTGAGGGGAGAAGATGGAAGGTTGAATTTTAGCGAGAAGGACAGAAGCGGAGTGTGGAAAAAGCATATGGAGAAAATTATGAATGAGGAGAACGAGTGGGATCAGAGGGTGGAAGCTGACATAGTGGAAGGGCCGGTTGAGAGGGTTAGTCGTGAAGAAGTTGTGAAGGCAATGGGGCAAATGAAAACCGGTAAGGCTGTTGGACCCAATTGTGTGTGAGTATTGAGATGATTAGTGCAAGCGGGGAGATAGGGATTGGCTTGATGATGGAGATGTGTCAGAGAGTGTTTGATGGAAGAGGGAGGCCGGATGAGTGGGCACTGAGCGTGGTGGTCCCAATTTTTCCAAAGGAAAGGTGATTCAATGAGCTGTGGTGCGTATAGGGGGGGGGGGTGAAGTTGCTGGAACATGGAATGAAGATAATGGAAAGGGTTTTAGAAAATAGACTTCGGAAAGTAGTGAGGGTGGACGGGATGCAGTTTGGTTTTATGCCAGGGAGGGGAACGATGGATGATGCAGTCTTTATTCTCAGGAGACTTCAGGAAGAGTACAGAGCGAAGGGAAAGAAGTTGTACATGTGTTTTGTTGATCTGGAGAAGGCGTTTGATAGAGTCCCGAGGAAAGCGATGGAGTGGGCGATAAGAAAGAAGGGTATACCGGAGGCAATGGTCAGAGCGATGATGAGTTTGTATAAAGGAGCTAAACCAAGAGTTAGAGTTGGGTCAGAGTTATCTGAGGAGTTTGAGGTGAAAGTGGGGGTGCATCAAGGTTCTGTGTTATCGCCATTGATTTTTGCAATTGTGATTGATGTGGTTACGGAGAATGCAAGAGAAGGTTTGATGACCGAGATGCTGTATGCTGATAGTTTGATTTTGATGTGTGAGACGTTGGAGGGAATAAGGGAAAAGTTCTGGAAGTGGAAGATGGCTTTTGAGAGCAAGGGTTTGAAGGTAAACCTTGGAAAGACGAAAATGATGGTGAGTGGAGCAGAAGAAGAAGTATCAGTGAGTAAAGTAGACCCATGCGGCATGTGTGGAAAGAGGGTAACGGGCGAATTCCGTGTTGTGTGGAAAATGTGGGAAATGGATTCATGGGAGATGCACAAAGATGAAGAGAGTGATCCCGAGGTTGGCAAGAGATTTTGTGTGTGGAAAATGTGAAAAAGGACCAGGAGAGATGGTGGAACATGTTGAAAAGTTGTGTGACGAGATGGAAACAGTGAAAGAGTTTTTATACTTGGGGGACAGGGCGAGTGGAGGGTGCAGGGCAGCTGTGACAGCGAGGGCAAGATTGGGATGGGTGAAGTTTAGGGAATGCGGAGAGTTGTTATATGGGACAAGGTTTCCTCTGAAGATGAAAGGATTAGTTTATAGGAGACTGTGTGAGATCGGCGATATTATATGGGAGCGAAACGTGGTGTTTGAGTAAAAATGAGATGGGGATTCTGAGAAGGACTGAGAGAGCAATGGTGAGAGCGATGTGTGGTGTGAAGCTGATGGACAGGAAGAAGACTGAGGTTTTGATGCAGATGTTGAGTTTGGAAGAGACGGTGGATCAGATGGCGAAGGCGAACGGAGTACGTTGGTATGGACATGTGTTGAGGAGGGATATGTTGATCATGTTTTGAGAAGGGCGCTTGAGTTTGAGGTGGCTGGTCAGAGGGGAAGGGGGCGACAAAAGAAGACATGGAAGAAGCAGGTGGTGGAGCAGAGTAGGAGGGTTGGGTTGAGGGAAGAGGATGCGCCGAATAGAGTAAAGTGGAGGGAGGGGGTGAGGGTGATTTCTGTGAGTGCAAGGTGAATCCGGCCACACCCGTAGTTCGGGGACTAAACCGGATTTAAAAACCTGGATTACTACTACTACAACACAGAAGAAAGAATCAAATCAATAAACAAAACAGAAAAAAATCGAAATGCTGATAATACTTACGAATAACATAATGGGTGAATTCTAATCTTCGGAAGAATGGAACGATTCCTGTAAGACAAAACAATCAAATTATAGTATGTAATACTAATATTTTTATACCATAGTCCAACAATTGCACTTTCTTGTTGTAGAGTTTAACATCATGCGAGGTGTCATTTTGTGAGTCTATTAACATCTTACAAGTAAGCTTAAAAAGTGTGTAAAAAGGTTTTGTTTTTAATTATCATGAATATGACGCAGTTGTAATCGAATGTAAATACGTAGAAATAATATTCACTAATATAGTATACACAGAAAGGAAATGAACAACAAATAAATAAATAAATGAATAAATAAATAAATCAATCAATAAATAAATAAATAGATAAATAAATAAATACATGAATAAATAAATAAATAAATAAATAAATAAATAAGTCTTAACAAAGTCTCCCTCATGTTAAAGACATTGTATAACAATGTTCCCAGTAAAAAAAAAAAAAAACAGCTACCTGATTCCCCATGCTATCAGTGTCTTTGATACAGTCCAAAAATGAAGCCCTCAAAGAAATTGCAGTTTAAAACGATCATTAAATACTTTAAAAAAGTGAAAATCATTAAGAGACCATGCCAGCTTTCTCCCATAGACTGCTGTGTTGCAGAATTTCCTATCGGCTGAGAATAATTAATGTGCCAATTTGTATCTGCACATATTGTACTGATGACAGCATAACTGCCAAACTTTTGTCCATTCAAACACTGTCAGATATGTCAAATAGCAAAGTTCGACAATTTTTTAAACAGGTCTTCCACAGTATTGTATAGTGTCTTTACCGAAGTAACTACTAAAAAATATATATATACTGAAAAAACTAAAAATATACGAAAAATTGTGAACATTACAACTGAATATGATATTTGGTAAGATGGTGTAAATTGAAGAAAGATGTGAAGAAGAAGAAGAAGAAGAAGAAGAAGAAGAAGAAGAAGAAGAAGAAGAAGAAGAAGAAGAAGAAGAAGGGCATTTCCAGAAATTAGTATACCTTTTGGTCCAAATTTCAGAATCCTACAAACATAACAAATATGGTCTCATTTGAAAGCTAAAACACTGATAGGTATGAATCGGGAAGAAATAATTTCATATAATGCATCGTTGCATTGTAGCAAGGCATTGAAGTTGTCATGGTAACCAAAGACAATTTTGTCAAATTTACAAAGTTCAAGTTTGAGCCAAATTTTATACCAAATTTAAGCTTTGAAAAAATTAAAGTTTGCTAGTGTTCACGTTGTACTAATGTAAGGATTCTTAAAAGACAGAATCTTTTTTTTTTTATAGATTGATTGATTTTTTTTTAACCAAATAAATCAAAAGTAGGCACTTGCAAATAGACGTCCGACCCTTTTTTGTCTCGCCTGCGTAGCGGAGCGAGACATAGGTATCCCTATTTCCGGCGTAGGCGTCGGC
>JZLH01S0119940.1:10235-23017 GCA_001188425.1 Eucidaris tribuloides
AACCTGATTCATCTTGAACATTTCAAATCTAAATTAATGAGCATTTGTTTGCATAATTAACAGTCAGCTGAGACAATAAATGAAAACATAAAGCATCTTAGTAATGGGTAAAACATATGTTTAGCTATTAATTTAGCAATTTAAAGTAATGCAGTTATTCATAATTAAAAATCTTATGTAATGTAAATAATTACTTTGGGTGCTGGCTTAAAAAGCAGGTGTGTTAACCAGGGACTGGATGTTTCGCGAGCTAATTGATATTAACCTTTCAAATTGTATATTTCTGTAAAATCGCAATTGCTATCCAAGACAATACATTTAACTCATTTATTTGGTATTGTGTATTCCATTTAGATACATTTCAATTGGTAGAACTTCAGTGACATTTGCATTCAACATTAAAGAGATGGATCCGATTGTTTCCTCGGCGAAGCGTTCGCCGATAGTACCTGAGTGAAGTCAAACCTCGGCGAAACAGGTTCGCCGATGAGCACTTCAAAGTGCATAATATATAAATCTGTTGTGTATATTTAGGTAACACATTTGGATAACCTGGTGGGGCCTGGTGGCCTCAACTCTAGAGCACCGTTAGAACCTCCGACATGGCGTGCCCCTCAAATGTCGGTGACGGGGCGGTGCGAGGACTCACCTAGGCGCTCACCAGGGTGAAGCTGGGAGTGTTGTGGGTGGTAATAAGTTAAAACTGAATGATTATATTGATTTTTCAATGTGCAGTAGTAATAACACGTAAAAGAATGGATAACATGAATAATAGTTATTACCGTGTTGTATGGACCAAGCGTATCAAAGCTCTGAGCAGGCGCATTAAGTATCTTGTAATAGTTTTTGCGCTTTATAAATTTGATATTATTGGTGATCCGCGTATTCGCGGATTATTGTACCATAAGTACAATTTTTTTTTTCTTTATCTATTCATGCTTCTTTCCGGTACATTTTTTTTGTGCAGACGATATCTCAAGAACGATAGGGTCAATAATCTTGTGACTTCGCATAATTATATCCCATGTCAATATCTCAGGAATGTCCCAACTGTGAATGTCATAAAACATCTGTGACGTCATGTAAACAGCCAAAAGTTAGACTTAACCTACATTTGCGATATCTCAAGCCGGCAGTCGAATACATAAGTACAAAGTAGTAATCCAGGTTTTTAATCCGGTTTAGTCCACAACTATGGGGGTGGCCGGATTCACAGAAATCACCTTCACCCCCTCCCTCCACTTTACTTTGTTCAACGCATCCTCCTCCTCAACCCAACCCTCCTACTCTCCTCCACCACTTGCTTCTAAAAACAACCAAATTTGGCAAAGGTCAAGTCAAGATCAAGGGTCAACGTATACCTCGCACGCATCAGGACGGGCGTGGGAAATGCAAAAATACTATAAATTATTTCTTATTGACAGATTTATATGTTTCAGGTCATTTGGAGCATTTTGGTACGGGCGTACCCCTTTCCCCGACAGGATACCGCCGTTTTTTCAATGATTTTGGAAGTCTGACTGAATTTTCCATTAATTAGAACCCTTTTCCGACCACTCAGTCCCAAAATATCGCTTACAGGTCCAAAAACATAAATGCGCGTGCATGCACGCGTAGTGAATGACAGACAATTTTAAACTCTCTAGAATTAACTGTGACCTCTATCTTTTATTGCTTAGTATGATAGCACATGCTGCATAGATAAGATTTGAGGCATCAGTTTGAATGCCGAATTGAAAAATTGAATATTGGCACTTGCGCATATCTCATGACTGGAGTCAAGTACATGTAACATAACCAAACTTAGTAGGCTACACAGTAACTTCAGGTCAAAGGTCATCACTGGTGTCAATGACAGCGCGCACGCATCGCGCTGAATGTGTACGCTTCCATTTAATTTTAATTCTTAAATCAGTCATATCACTGTATGAGGAATAGATGATGACCCCTACTTTTTACGGCTTATTCTGATAGCCTGTGATGGGAGGATAAGATTTCAGGCATCACTTTCCATACCGAATTGTTGTGACTTCATTTTTGACGTCATATAGTAAAGTACCCATGATTCGACCACTTATTAGCACTTTTGCATTAATAGCTTTCTTTCTATACACATTGATAAAGTAATACATGGAGGTAAATAAAGTATATATACTTACCTTTCACAAATCTGGAAATAAACTTTCGAAACTGGAATAAAGTATCAAAAGAAACTTGATCGCGATACGTATTATTGTATCCAAGAATCGGGCGGATATGCCCGTCAATCGACCCCATGTACAAACTCTATTATGTATGCCGCGCGCCACGTGCGCGCGCCGCACGCACAGCGGCAAACCGGCATTCACGTGGACGGCCGTAACAGGCGCGATCCCAGCGGCCCTCCGATGCGTGTTGTGCACCGCGTGCGGGTCGATTGATAGCGCCGGTACCGCATCGCGAATGCAGGCAGAGAATCCTGATCGGATTGGCTAACCGCTTTTTTTTCCTCAGCCTACCGGTGGTAGTGATAGAGCATGTGTTGTGAAACGGTACGTAAAAAACCGCGGCAAATTTCGTTGAATTTTCGTTTTTAACGGGGGTTTTTGTGACCCCCTCTGCTTAGCACAGGTGCTAAGCATGGCGCATTTCTAAAAAATCGCAGCGACATTGCAATTTTCGGACAAAAAATTGACATTTTAAGGGCAAATTTGAGCAATGTTTGAGGCATGTTTGATCAGTATGAGAGTGTGTTAAAGGTAAATGACATGACTGGGGTAGTCCTCAACTTAGGTTGGAACTGCTCTAGAATCAAGTAAACTATGCAAGGATTCTCCTGTGAAAATCTTGTAGTCCAATGTTGACTCATTCTAAAATAAACAATGTCACTATCACTCGTAGCACGGAAACCTGCTGTGGGCTCTCTATGGGGCTTATTTTTATCGTCCCCGGATAAAATTAAGATATTCCTATGTTTATGCTTGATTCTCCTTAAGTAAACAAATTACAGACAAATCCTCCCAGGTGGGAGATCCACTCCTGCTAGTGTATAGTTGGTATACATTTCAACTCATGTTTGGTCTTGAGGTAGGGTGGTCGCGGAGTCTGGCTCTGCGGCCAGTGCAACAGCCCACACAGCCAAGTGCCCGACTTTCGTTATCCGTGTAATTGAACTCTTTGTTTACGTTTCGCGAGTGGCGTTTGCCGCTGAATGAAATTCCTTGGCCAGGTGTACCAATGGAAAGCTGATCGTGTGATCTTATAAGATGGTGTATAGCACATATAAAATAAAATTGTAACCGATTTATAGACTGCTAAAAATATTGGTAAGACTCTTGAATAAAAAAGTCAATCATTTTGTTGCGGGGAGTCAAAAATAGAGAAAAAAAAAAACTACATTGAAAGATAAAATTTGCGATCGATTGGAATTAAACCTTCCACATAGCGCATTGGCGATTTTCTGTTTGCCACGCCCCCGCTGTTGTGTTGATATCCATATATGGTCTGCCGTGACTTTACCATTCAGATCGGTAGTTTGTTCAAGCTCTGGCTGGCGTACTGCTGCGTTATATTACTTAAGCAAAACATGAATCATCTATGAATGGGACTGAGCAATTCTCCCAGCCCGGTGCCGCGACGTCACGTCCGCGAGTATTTCGGACTAGGAATGTACAATGGTTTGCATTAACAGAGATACTCTTGATACGTCTTAAAGAATGTTTTGAGTTATGTCAGGGATAAGAAGGCCTTCACTATTCATTCATTTATTCATTTCATATGTGATGTATCAATTTAAAACGATCAACTTTTGCAAACTGATTAACATCATTGGTTCCGATGCGCTCACACTACGGAAAAACGGCATGCGCATGCGTGAACTGCCGTGTGTATAGTCAGTGGATGATCGCAAAAATCCGTAAATTTTACAGACTGTGTGTCTGGTTTGAAATAGGCATCGGCCCCGCTTTGCGCAGAAAAATGATGTCGCAAAACAGCTTTTATCAATTTCGCTTTGGTATAGTCCAAAATCACTTCAAACTTTATGATTCGTCATTTTATTGTACTACAGACAAATTGATACTCAATTTGTTAATTGCTAACAAAGTGTTTAACGCATGTTTCCGTTGTGTGCATCGAGACCACCCTACTTGAGCGATTTTCAATTGCTTCCCATCAGTAGTAACCTTTAGGCATGTGGCAGTGGTATGCATACGATGTATACAGTTTTTCACAATGCAAATATATTAGTTATTCCCAGTGTGGCGTTCTTGGCGACGCGTCATTCAAGGGTCCTTCTACATCATAGAATCTAACTTAGATTAAATAAAAATTGTATTTCTCACGTATCTCTTGACTGGAGCGAAGTAACTAAGCAAATGTTAGAATGGGTAATCTGCAAGGTCAAAGGTCATCACTGGTGGGTAACGCAAAACTGGACTTTTGTGTTCTAGGTGTTATATTTCGCCCATTCAAGACACTGTAGATAGATTCTATGTCAGCATACAAAGTTAACAATTTTTTTAACAGGTCTTCCACGGTGTTAATAGGGAATCAGGGAGAAATAAAAATCGTTAAAATAGATTTCAGTTTCTATAAGGGCAATGAATTGTCTCTGGATCCGAAATAAAATGACACCAAAAAATTCATCAAATTTGTACAGGGGTTCCGAGATATGGAACATTTCAAAACGCACAAATTATTACCCGATTTGTAACCAAATGATGGCCAAATATTGAGAAAATAGCCAATTGCAATATTTAAAATGGTCCCAGAACTGTTAACTAAAGCTTTAGAAAATGCTGAATTTGGCATCTTCCCTTTAACATACTACAAAAACAAATAACAAGAAAGTAAGTTCATGTATGTTACAGAATTTTGTGAAAAAAAAGCAAGGAGAAACATGGTGCTTTTGTTCAATTTGACCCGATGACCGGCTTTTATTTCAAGAAGAATGACTAAGTCCAGCTCATTAATATGCGAATTGATGCAGAGGCCTCAAGATTAATGATTTTCTTGCATTTCATTTAATATTATAATTGTAACTATCGAAGCTCTATCCATTCAGGTGTAACCATAAATAAGAAGTTCAAATATGGCAAATTATGCGCATATTTAAATTTCCATTATACAGGGCCTATGGGGAAAAATGCCTCATTAAATATGCCGTAAATTAGATAGAGGCCAAATATGTAATTCTGTTGCTTTTTAGGTTAATCAAATACTGTAATATTAAAAGCCTCTCCTTTTTGTGGTTCCCACCTGATGAAGATTTCAATATGCAAATGCGATTGCAAATTTATATTTCCAACAGTACATGGCATATGGCAGTGCTAATAAATAAGTCGTAAATGATATACAGTTCAAAAAGTAATTATCCATGTTTGCTTCAACTGGTTTATGTTTCACTAGTAATAACTATGCAAGCCATTTCTTTCAGGTGGTTAATAAGTTATCACTGCATATAAACATATTAACAATATGCAAATGAGATGCATGTTTAAATATTAATAGAACACATACATGTATATAGGCAAGAATACCTCAGTGCATAAAATGAATATGACAACAGCTAATTATGACTTTTACCAGTATATCAGTACACCTGGAACTCTTTATAAAGAGTCAATTGGGACCATGAAAATTACATTGTTTATAGTCAGGTTTTCTCATTATATCACCAGGATATAAAAAATAACAAAATATATACAGAGCTGGGGACCAGCAAAATGACCTCGTTATAAAAGATTTGCTATAGCTCCGACCTCGTTATAATGAGGTTCCACTGTATTGAATTAGTAACTTGTACATATTCAGTTATTGTCACGCTGAAAAAATAATAAATTCAGTATGCAAATGAGGTTACATGCTAATTACAAAGTACAGTGCTGTGTGGGTGCAAGAATTCCTGTGTCATTCCTTATTGAAAATAAGATTTGTATGGATTATAAAAAAAGATGGTCATTTGCACAATTGTTATTTAAATTCAAATTGACAAGCATTGCTTTAAAGTGCACTTAGGTAGAAAATATTCTTTAGGGCAAATTCCAAACATGCAAATAAAGTTATCTTAATATTTGTAATTTCGTCATTTGTAGTTGTTACAACATTCTTGTCAATGTCATGCTTATACTTATGAATATTTATAGAACATGTATCTTTAGATTCTTATACCTTTGATGTACCTTGTTATTGGTTATTGTAAAATGAAAATAAAAAACTAAAATGGAAAATGAATTGACTGCCGCATTCATTCCAGTAATGAAATACACATAGCAATAGGCATGTGACTTTAATTTACGTGAGAATTATAATTTATTACAGAGTAACTGCATCATACATGTACCAGTCAAACTTGCCAAAAGTGTAATCATGTTGGGGACTGAAAAAAAGAGCTTTGACTTGGAAAAAATGCAACTTATGCAGGGTAAAAAATAATAAAAGACAAAAAGAGAATATGCCTCTGACCATAATGGCTGAGGTCAATATTTCTGTGAGTAGGGCATCACACTTTGTGTCGGCAGATGCCTTCAACTGACTGAAAGTCTTCGATTTTCGTAGAAAATACGCAATGTGGTGAGGCTCTCAAACGTAGAGAACTAAAAATTCTTAGGAAGGACATGGACTGTGTAAGGAAATATGTGACACGGTTTGTTTGCATAAACAGGGGTTAGAGGTTTGGATAGATTTGTAAATGATAAAATAAATGAATGTAAGATTGTTTAATGAATTGGTGTCAAATATTTTCTTATTTTACTATAATACGTGACAGTCAGTTTACACAAATATGACCGAAAGAACTATTTCTCCCTTTCTGTTTTTAATATGAAAAATAATATAATATTTGCAAGTGGATTGACTTTTGGCGATATGCACAAGAAAGACGATAGATTACAATAACAGTGACTTAGTAAATCAGCGGTAATTTAGCAGAGGAATATTATCGTACTAAAATGCATAACCAAAGACTAAAGCACAAGAATAAAAAGTTTGAAATGTAGGCTACAATGACAGATAACATGAAAATATGCTACGTTTGAAAAAGCGAAAGCAAGAGATAAAATGTGAGTTGAATGTCCAACGAGTCCAAGAGTCTTTAACTGAGACGCGAATAATCGTGCGCCGAGTAAAGTCCGGCTATCGCGGTCGTGAAGACATTTGCTGGCAGGACAGTGACGATGCGGTGTGCGTAAATGGTGAGAAAAGGGCTTCTCGACGATTGTGTCCGTGTGAACTAGGCTCGTGGTCCGAAGCGGCTTAGATGCGACTCTCTGAACGGAACTTGTAGATGCGAGCTGCGCGTGTTTGGAGCTAAAGAGCCGGTGCGGTAGGTAAAGTTTGTTGGTGACATGCTGGCTATCGACGGTTGCTTACTAGGACAGTGGGTCGCCCGGGATATAAAAAAAAAAAAGATATGATGTCGATATGGCAGATAACAATGTTCGAGCAGTGAATCGCCACAGGTGAGCGTTGGAAACAGCGGCAAGCCGTGAATCGTGCCGGGAGCTGTTGCGGAAGAGAATCGGCTATCTGTGCTGGGCGGCAAAGCAAATAAGCAGGGCTTCGAAGTAACAACGCCAAATCTTCGTTGACGAGAAGAGAAAACTGCGGGTTGAAACATCTAGCTAGCTGATGGCAGTGAAGAAAAGACAGCGATGAAGTGACTCAAGCAAGATCGTGTATGCGAGTGACGAAATGAACAAAAGAACATCGTGATATAAAATTCGCGGGGAAATGGAAATTTTCCACAGAGAGGTCCGACGCGACAAATTAAATGGATGATTGGTTTAGCAGGAAGAATAAATCATGCGTTAAAAATTACGTGATTGCTTAAGAATAATCACGTATTGGTAAATTTATACAAACATGCAGATTTATTGCAAACATCACGAACCAGGTTGAAACCGGTAGAGCTTGACAGTTCAACAAACTATTGAGGCGAGTGACCAAAGTCATACAGATACTTCCGCCACCAGACTCGAGGCTGTTAATCTGACACGAGAGCGATAAAAATTTTGAAAAATGCCAATTATGAAATGTGCTTATTAGAAAAGGGAAATGTTAAAATATACTGCCCGTCCACGTAGTTCGGGGTCACAAATGTAGGAAAATATGTGACACGGTTGTTTGCATACAACGTTTGATAGATTGTCAAATGAGTAATAAATGCAATGTAGCATTGTTAATGAATGTGAAATATTTCTTATTTTAACTAATACGTGGACAGTCAGTTTACACAAAAATGACCAGAAAGAACATTTCCGCTTTCTGTATTTTTAATAATGAAAATATAAAATATTTGAAAGTGGAATGGACTTGCGATATTGGCACAAGAAAGACGTAAGATTACAATAACGTGACTAAGTAAATAGCGTAATTAGCAGAGGAATATATCGACTAAATGCATAACCAAAGTACTAAGCACAAGAATAAAGTGAAAATGTACTACATGACAGATACATGAAAATAATGCTTACGTAAAAAAACGAAGCAGAAGATACAAATGTAGTTGAATGTCCAACGAGTCCAAGATCTTTACACTGAGACGCGAATAATCGTAAGCGCAGAGTAAAGCCGGCTATCGCGGTCGCTGAAGACTTGCTGCAGACGTGGACGATGCGGTGTGCGTAAATGGGAGAAAAGGGCTCTACGACGAGTTGTGTCGCGTGTGAAACAGGCCGTGGTCGAAGCGCTAAGATGGCGGACCTGCTGAAGCCAGGAGACTTGTAGATGCACGCTCCGCTGTGTTGGACTAAAGAAGCCGTGGCGGAAGGTAAAGTTGTTGTGACATCTGGCTATCGACGGTCGTTACCAAAGGACAGTGGGTCGCCGGATAATGAGATATGATGTTCGATGAGGTAAAATGTTCCGAGCATGAATCGGGCCGAACGAGTGAGCGTTGGAAAACAGCGCAGCCCGGTGATCGTGGCCGGGAGCGTTTGGGCGGAGAGACATCGCTATCTGTGCGCTGGCAGAAGATAACGCAGGGCCTTCGAAGTGCAACGCCGGAAATCTTCGTGACGCAGAAGATGAACAACTGCCGGTTGAAACATCTAAGGCTTAGGTGATGCAGTGCAAGAAGACAGCGAGTGAATTTGAACTCAAGCAAGATGTGTATGCGAGGGACTGAGAGATGAAAACATCGTGATATAAAGATTCGCGGGAAATGGAAATTTACACAGAGAGGTCGCACGAGACAATTAAACAAGAATATTGGTAGCGAAGATAAATATAGCGTTAAAATTAACCGTCGATTGGCTTAAGAATAATCACGTGATTGCTAAATTATACAAGAACATGCAGAATATTGCAAGCATCACGAACGCGGTTGAAACCGGTTAGAGCTGTACAGTTCAACACACTATTGAGGCGAGGTGACGCAAATCACTACATACTGTAACTAATGCCAGGATGTTTATTGTAAGTTCACTGATTCAAGAAATGCCAAGCATTAGGTGTTGGATTCTTCCACCAGTGGTCTGAAAAATAAAAACAAAACAAAAAAGATTAGACAAGGAAAGAACTAAAAAAATTTCAACTCTAAATTTAAACAACAATTTTGTCTTTGAAGGACCATAACATTAACTGATGCACAATTTCTCTTTTTTGGGGCGAGCATGATAATTTTAGTTGTGCAGGTTAAAAGTGAGAAATAAAATTGTAATGACCAAGACATAATTCTGACTAACTGAAAGTGTTTGCCAAATTCGAAACACATAAATAAAAAAGTTTGTCTTTCAAATACATGAACATTAACTTGTATGTAACACATTTTTATTTTTATTTTTTTTTTGGGGGGCGGGGCTGACAATATTAATAAGCTGTCAGGGTTAAGCACGATGAGAAATAAAATTGTAAATGATCAAGACATCATAAGTGTCGACACTGAAAAAGTGTTGCCAAAATTCGAACAGTAAATAAAAAGTTGTTTTCAAATAATGAACATTATGTATGTAGCAATTCTTTTTTTTTCTTTTTTTCTTTTGGGGGGGGGGGGGGCATGACAATATTTAATAGCTGTCAGGGTAAGCACGATGAGAATAAAATTGTAATGACAAGACATCATAAGTGTTCGACAATTGAAAAGTGTATGCCAAAAAATTGTTGTGCACACAATTCATGTTCAGAATCTTCTGCAACAATTTTTTTTTCAATTAAATTTGAATGAATTTCTTTTTTCATTTCTTTCCTGACTACTCTTGTAAAAACAAAATGAAATATTATATTAGTGATATGTAAATATTTAAATTCATATAGTGCAATAAAAATTGAGAATGTTGACAACAAAACATAGTATGATACTTGATAAATGATGGATCAGTTAGTTCAATTAAAAAAAAAACTATTTAATTTGAAATATCTCTTTACTTTGACATAGATCTAAAAATAATGGCAATTTTGTGTTTGCTTCCACAGATATAAAATTATAAATGTATAATCTGAAGGTTCCTTTTCATTTAAAAAAAACAACAACAACGAATGACCCATCGCCCCGCTTATTATTATTTTTTAAATAAAGTTTTATTATTATTTTACATTAGCAAGGTTTTTCCAATTTCCAGAGGAAGTGTGATATCTTTAAGAAATGAGAAAACATAATGCGCATGCGCGAAGTCGGTATCGAATTGGACGTGGAAGCTGGTACCAGGCTACAACCAATCGGACATTACGAAATGTGGATTTACTCCCTCAAATTCGTGTTCAATAAAAAACGATAATTATACAATAATTCAACTATCCACGACAATAAGTATAAAAAAACAAAAGTACATACCGAAACATCCGATTATCTATCCAATTTCTCGATGTTTTGGCTGATTCATCCAGAAGATCGCATGCAAAGTTGATCATTCTGTCAGGACCGATGCGTGTTTCAAGCTGTGCTGCATAGCCTCGGACGCCTTTCACACATCCAAAAAACTGCAAACACCGAAAAGGTAAAATGATTTCCAAGTCCTCGAAAATACCCGGCGTCTCATGAAATGATCATCTACAGACTTTGACAGACAAATATATAAAGATTTAAGGTGATGTAAATAGCTTCTTTTTCAATAATTCGTGTGTCCAAGCAAAAATTGGAAGCAAACTGGACATTTCGGAAAAATCTGCAATTCCGAGTTTTGTTGGTCGCTGTGTAGCGAACGGTACCTATTTCGAAGTGAAGAAGCATGCCTAGAAATACCTGACTGCTGCGCACTTCGAATGGGGGTGGCCTTTTTGCTTATAGATCTGAGGGATCACATCGTGATTTTGGGATTGTCGCCGTCTTTCCGGCAGTGAAGTGGAAAATTTTTTGGGGGAGCTCAGACCGCGATCGGTGGGTCCGACGCAACGCTCGGTTCTATCATTCTTAAAAACATGTATGTAATTAATCTATTGCGTTTTTATTTGTGTTTAAAATAAAAATAAAGCATACCATTTGATAAGAGTGAAAGTCTAGATTTTTTAACAGACTGATTATTAATCGTATTTGCAACAATAATTCACCCCTAGACTAAGAACATTGGGAAGTTACGGCTATCTAGCCTCAATTTCGTACTCGCACGGAATTCTGGCGCTTGACTGACCTGCCTAGGGTTAATTGTATAGATTCTAAACGCTAGATCTAGTGTCTTTAAAAAATCATTTAATTGGTATAAAGGTATAGTAAATGAAATAATCATTCACACTTGATCGCTGTTTTTTTAAAATTTGCGCGCAGGCGGAGGCGGCGATGCTTGTAGACTCTATTTTGATTTAGTCAAGCTACCAATCCCGTGACTGAGTGATGCAGTGCCAGTGGCTGTAACTAACACGAATGTCAACGAGTGGGGCTAATACACAACACTAACAAAAGGACATTCACGAAGGTATGAAATAATACACCTCCCGGCCCTAACTCAACACAACACTACGCCACAGTAATATTTGTAAAGCAAACATTTCTATACCTTTGTGAAAAGATTTTCACACAAATACATACCAAGTAGTTCAAGATTCATTAGGCCTGGCTTTCATCAAATTAATGCGCGAAATACGAAACACCTCTCTCCACAGTACACGCGCACGGCCACACACACACACAAGCAGAACAAAATTGCTGGATTGCCAGTTTTTCGGCTTCTTAACTCGCCAAACTCAGTGAAAAACGCCAAATTTGCATGTCATGTACATTTCACGTATCATGCAAATCCGGGGAGTGGGGGGGGGGGGGTACTCAGATTATAGTGGGACGGGGGTGTGCCGCTGATAACCCATACCCAGGCCAGGGGCGTAGACAGCGCGGGGGATGGGGGGTATGCCATACCCCCCCCCGGCTCAGGTGGGGGTATGACATGTACCAGCCATACCCCCCAGGTTTCAGGGTAAAAATTATTTTTTAAATGGTAGTGTTCTTATTGTTTATCATTATTATTGTTATCACTATTATTATCGTCTCATCTCGTCTTTATTTCTTTAATAGGCCTACATTGTAGGCCTATACGTATTTTTAATTCTTACAGCATTTTTCTTTCTGCCCCTGGCGGGCACTGTCATAAAACTGTTTAACTAGAGGTTTTTTGCCCCGGTTTTGGGGTTTTTGCACAATATCTATGAGAGTATGCGTGTGTGCGCATAATTATGTGTGCAAAGGCGTGTGCATTAGGGCGCATCACAAACCAAAATTGGCCTTTTCCTATAATGTTTAGGAAGTTTTATCAGTAGTTCCCATACTTTTTACATACAGCAACTTCTGTGGAGCAAGGCGTAGAATGCACAAGAAAACCCGGAAGAAAACATATAGTGAAACCTAAATTTTCAAAACTTTCTCTACCGTTATGGGAGGA
>JZLH01S0119983.1:0-22805 GCA_001188425.1 Eucidaris tribuloides
TTTAAGTCTGTCTTGAGGTACTACTTGCGCATCGAAATAAAAGGGTTTCAACAGACACAGACAGAGAATTACATCAGACACTTCTTCCAAGACAATCCAGAAAGAGCCGACATGATGATGGAATACATTAGAAAGCATCACGTGGTTTCAGAATATCTTTTCACGGTTCCTCTTTTCACCGCTATGTTGTGCGACATGGCAAGTCAACTAGCATCTAAAGTTGACGACTTTGATGATTTCGATACAATCAGCGATGTTTTCCGGTATTTTACAAGTTACCTGTGGGGGCAGTACAAATCAAAGATGGAGATTTTGGGCCAATCATTAGACCAGGATGATGAGAGTCTACTGACGTCTTTGCTTCTTGATTTAGGAAGAATTGGTCTTGACGGTCTCGTGAGTCCCGAAAGGAAACTGACCTTCGACCCCAAAGATTTCAAACTTCTGCGCACACCGATATATCAGCATACAGTCCCAATTGATGAACTGGGATGTCAAGTTGGTCTTCTGTCGAAACAACGAAGTAGGTCTGATAAGGGGCTCAAGCAAAATCGAAGGACAGTCACCGTGTCACATGTAACAACCTTCTTTCACAAACTAGCGCAGGAATATTGCGCAGGTGTATACCTAGCGTATTTGGAATCCAGTAATTCAGATATGTTTGACGCATACTTGCAGCAATTATACAGCCATGATCAAATTTTGGAATGCAAAAACATGTTGCTTTTTGCGTGCGGAGAGAATATTGAATCTGCCAAGAGGATCATCGCACACTTAGCCAAGCTGTCAGACAAATGGGTATACGAGTGGCTAACGAACAATAACGCCGTGGACATTGCACTGCTTTGTAACCTGGAATGCAAAAGTAACGGGGTACTGAATGACCTATTTGATACTTTCCTGATGTCTGGTCTATTAGAATTCAACATTTCACCTTTCCAAGATGAGCCACGTATCTTGAAAGCATACAAATACTTCATGTCCGGAAAAGTTCCTTTGCCCATAAGAACGTGTGAATTAATCAGCAGCTGCAAGGACGATCAACTAGATGTTCTTCTTCGTTTGGTCACATCTAGAAATGCACCCGTGCTCAAAAGAATCGAGATCGGTGAATCACAGTTAAACATGGGTTCCTATCTGCAATTCTTTGTGGCTCTTTCTACGTGCGAGCAACTGACATCGTTGTCTATCACCGACGGATCTAAGTCAGACCTTAACACTCATTTGATAACGGTTCTGAAGTCCACACCACCAACATACAGATTTCCAGCCATAAAAACTGTGAAACTTAGTAGTAGAAGCGATACAAGCTCAGTTTCAGATTGCATGCGCCAAATCAAGAAGACTTTCCCGAATCTGAAAGAACTATCCACTGACAGACTGTCGCCCTCACTCGATTACAAAGTGATTCGTGAATCACGACTAGAATCGCTCGTTGACCTAACCATTTCAGAGTTCATATCTGAAGGTCAACCGCTCGCTAATGTGTTTACCGAGATTTCCCTCGCTTGTCCCCGTTTGGAAAGCTTGTGCCTTTCAGTTCGAGACAAGACAGTTCAACTAGACGTTCAGCCAATTAGTGAAACGATGACAACAGTGAAACACATCGATCTTGAAATTGCTAGTGACCCTGTGATGACAGAGTCATTGATTGCCTTTCTGGCGTTTTTCATACCAAATGCGCAGTCGATGAATCTGAATGCCAGTTTGAGATACGATCCGACGCTCCTACATAAGACATCTATTTGCCCTACCGTCAAGTCCATTGGATTGACCGATGTATGTCATGATGACAATGAGTTTCTGCAGATGTTGGAGTATTTTCCTAATGCCACATCAGTTGAAACGTTTCATTGTGAACCATTCGTGCCGGTGCTCGGAAAGCCGTTCATTGCACAAACTTCTCCGATATTATGTAAGAGATTAGAGATTGACTGTTCATCGGTCAAGACTCTAAGTATCCCCCCACATTACTTGGTCGATCTAAATTACTTCTCGAAGAAGAGAACTGAACTTGGTTTCTTGTCACTTTTCACAAACCTGGAAACCCTCACCCTCATCAACTTACCTTTCAAACATCTCGATCTGAGTTCATGTCCCTACCTCCCTTCCGTCAAACACATCCGTCTCGAGGGAATTTTTCTCCAATGTGCAAGTGCCATCTCCCAGTTTTTCGAGAAGCTACCAAGTTTGCTGTCTTGCCAGGTACTTTACTCCGTGAATGATATGATCTTAAACGATGTTCTCAGTGCTATCGGGGGACGACAGGAACTCCGCGTCTTGGCAATCGGCCTCGATACCAACCTAACAGAGAGCATCATCGAATTGGTACAAGTGGTGGCAACACTGTCTTCTCTGGAGCACCTGGTTATCCATAGCAACAAGCTGCATGATACTCTGATAGTCACCTTGTCAATGGTCCTACCTGTTTGGCCTAAACTGAAATACCTTGGAATCCATCCGTATCGGATTGCTGTGCAGATAGATGATGTGACTATGCCTCCCGTAGAGGCACTGATGGAAGCATGTAATTTGCACGAGACCCTTGAAACTGTGGACTTCTCCTTGCTGAAACTCACAAAGGAAGCGACGTTGAAGGCACTAGAAGGAGCACAGATGTGCACAAGGGACGTGAAGTTGAGGTTAGTTTGAAGTATGACCTACTTTAATATAGCATTGTAAGGGTTGGTGCAGGAACGTTGTTTTTATATTGAGTTAAAAGATTAAAGCCCACGTATAGTTTTGGTAAATCGTGAAAATGCAATTTTCTGCTATTGTGGGTTTTAGTTAGACCTATGTTATCTACTGATGCTCTGAGAGTCATACACACTAAAAAGCTTCCATTTTTTTTGAGAAATAAAGGAAAACTCAAAAGTTGGAGGGCCCCCCGGCTTTTGTCATAGGAAATGTATGTAGTGATATATCTGCTGTCTGATACCTTAAAAAAAAATCACAATTTAATATGTCACAAGCATTTTTTAGTAAATTTGATGATGTTTTGTGATGTCTATCATGATAATGCCATACTCTGTGAAAAATTGTTGAAAAGTTGTCTTATTGATAAAAACTAAACTTCGATAAAACATTGTGCTGAACTAAATTCCACAAAAAAGTTCCGCAACTCAACTTTGAGGGTCACCAACTCTCTTGGTATTTAGCACTTAATGTTGGTATCGTTGGAATGTCTGTTTATTTTTCTTTATGATACCTTACGATGTTATGATGATTTTTGATGAATTGTTATATTTTTTTTTAAGAGGAACTTCAAAACCTAGCAGGAATTCTAACGAAACTCAAATCACTATTAATTTCACACAATTACTCTCTCAAATCACGTTTGATATTAAAAATAAAATGTGAAAACAGCACACAACACTTTATTATAACCATCACAGCATCTGACACAATCCACTCTCCATACATATGGACACTGAACTGGTGACTATAACTATGTATTTTCAGCTTTTCTCTTTTGAGTTGGCCCCTTTTTACGTAATATATTACATGTATATATATATATATATATCTTGAAGTTTTGTGATCCGGCGTATATGTTCATACTTTGAGTTTTTGGGATCATTCACTAACCAGTGAATCACAATTTACAATACATACACAACCTCGACGGTCACGGCGTTTGGATAGCCGGTCTGTTCAGTTCAAACATTGCTTCTGATGATGGCGGATAGGTTTTCGCCGAAAGCTCAGGCCTCAAGATTCAGCATGAAACTCAAGGTATGAACATATATATATATATATATATATATATATATATATATATATATATATATATATATCCTCCCTACTCAAAGGTATTGCAACATACACTATAAGGAGGATACGCCTCATATTTAGACAAGACCTCTTCAAGTTTTAATTTCGTATTCTTTCTGAATTCTAAAGGCGGTTTACTATTGTAAACATCCTGAAATTTACTGTCATGCGACTTTTCAGTACATTGGATATAATAATATGGGGAGAAGACCATCATCTTGAATTAGTAGCCTTATTCTCCTATTTCACTGTCTTATGAAGATAGGAGGCGCTTTCTTCTTCGCGGCGTGGTGTCTTCTTTCTGAGACAGCATCAAAGGGAAATATTGACATTTTTTGTTAGTAGGAAGTCTTTCCAAACCATCAAAACCGTTTGACGGCAAATATAAAATCGAATTACGATGCTAGTGTGAATTAACACCCCACCCCTATAGGAAGGCTAAAAAAAGTTACATTTTATGTTCCAGCCCCTCTGTCGTGGTGCGCCTGCATTTGATAATTTCTCCGCCTGGGAGAAAAATGATAAATTATATTCATTGATTTCTTTTCAAATTATTTGTTATTTTCAAATAATAAACTTCATTAGGACATCATTACAGAAAGACCCATTCAACTCAAAATGCATGCGTTATAGTGTATGTTGCAATACTTTGAGTAGGGAGGGAGTGTATGTATATTGTAAGAGATAGTACTAATAATAACAACTAATGCTACCCTGTAAGAATCATAAATAAGCGAAAGAAATGAATACAAGGAAAGGCGTGGCTTCATTCAGAGCTCCTCCACACTGAAAATAACCCGAAATTAAACAAGAAGGGTGAAAAGCTGCGTCCACCGGGAACCGGGTATGCGAGGATATGCAAGGATATGTCTTGAATTTGGTTACTTTTGGACATGGGCGCAAATCCACACAGGAATGCTATCCATGGTTGGGGGGGGGACACCTATTGTTGTGCCCCCCCCCCCCACATGAATAGCATCCCTGCGTGGATTTGCGCCCATGCTCTTGGAGAAACAAGCATTCATTCACCAAATTCGAATTATTATGTCACATGATGGAAATTGATCCCATACAAAGCTACACTACAAATACGCCTGTAAAAAGATGTACTGAAAACTTCTTAAAAAGCAAACAAACAAACGTAATGAGCATTTCAACACGAAATTTAGACTGCCAGAAGTTTTGAACATGTACTTGATTCTATAGTTTATCCAATCCTACTATTTTCCTTAACACAATAGGTTCACTGGTGCGCACTTGCCGTGTGATTGGAACGTTTACCACGCCATCGACATCGGCAGGGAACAAGGTCACGTGACTTTGGTGGAACCGGATAAGAAAGTAAGGGGAATTGTCCTTTCCTGCAAGTGACCTGTTGATTTGTAACCTTATTATCTCCTTGCCCGACGAAGTCAGAGGGGGATATAGAACGCCGCCGTCAGTCCGTCCGTCCTTCTGTACGTCTTTCTGTGTTACGTCCGTAACACAGTGTTCAGTGTTACGTCCGTAACACTGGCTTCCGTTCGATAATTTCAGTAATTTTCATGAGATTCAATATAAAGGTACATGATAATAAAATACAGCCCAAGTGTGATTTTGGAGTGTGCAGCTTGAAGTTCAAAGGTCATGCTTATCTCATTAAATGTGAAAAAAAACTATTTAATTGGTTTCCGTTCGATAACTTTATTGATATTTGACGGATTTTCATGAGATTTGGTATGAAGGTACATCATATCAATATACAGCCCAAGATCGATTTCGGAGTGTGTAGCTCAAAGGTCAAAGGTCAAAGCTCATTGAACACGAAATAGCTATTTAACTCCTTTCCATTCAATAATTGTAATGTTTGACTGATTTTCATGAGATTTTGTATGGAGGTACATGATATCAAACTACAGCCTATGTTTGCTATCGGAGTATGTAGATCAGAGGTCAAAGGTCAAAGCTCATTAAATGCGAAAATTGGTTTCTGTTCGATAACTTCAGTAATGTTTGAAGGATGTTAATGAAACTTACTAGGAAGGTACGTGGTATCAAAATAAACTAAAGTTTGATTTTGGAGTATGTAGGTCAAAGGTCATAGCTCATTGAATATGTGAAAATAGTCAGTCGTGCATATTTGAAATATGGTTTCCTTTTGATAAGTTAAGTAATGTTTTACAGATTTTAATGAAATTTGGTATAAAGGCACATAGTATCAACAGACAGCCTATGTTTGATTTTGAATTATGTATGCCAAAGGTCCAAGGTCTCGGCTCATTAAATATGTAAGAATAGCTAATTACATGTTACAGTCGATAACGTTAATAATGTTAGATAAATTTTGATCTTCGAGTATGTAGGCCAAGGGGCAAAGTTCACGGTTCATTTAATATGCATATATATGCTATTTGTACCCGGCGAGGGGATGCTACGCTTTGCGTTGTCCTTGTTATTTTAACAAATAAGAGACTGTGCATTGATGTAATGATATTATGTTGTATATAATTTCCAGATTTAAAAAAAATCTGAGCTACATGCTCCTAGTGTTTCAGATAAGGACGAAAAAATGAAGCCCTGAAAAAACATGTAGTTCAACACGATTAATACAGCGTGTCCCCCAAAAGATGCCCTTCTCATAAACCACAGAATGGTCACCAAAATCAGGTTTTGTATAAAGGCCACTTAATTTTGTAGTTTCTATGAAAATTTCAAAGGTTTCACTTTATTGGTTTTGAATACACAGGCTCTTATGTAACAGCAGTGCTTTCTGGCCCATTCCAAGTTTTGTATGTATAGAAATCATTCACTGATCATGTAGTGGAGGATCGGGCGATGCCTATCATGTGCCAACCATGCACATTTTTACACCATTCTTGTTTCTTCTCCAGATACGATACCTCCCTGCTAACGGTGGAGTTGGTCCTACGGTCGGTTATGAGGTTCCGGACATTTGTGTCACGTCTTTACCTATAAAAGGTTAATTGTTTCAAGACCATATATTTGCGGTATTATCTCGATTTTGTTTTAATTTGATGATTTATGAATTTGTGGAAGAATGCACATTGGGTAATAAACCTAAGTGTTATGCTTTGTCATGGAGGAGGTAGTGGGGGTGGGGTTATTTTTTTGCAAGACTTTAGCCCTTAGAGCCGCCAGTGAGACCAGGTGACTTGTAAATGAAATAGGAACTACGTGAGTTCTTCAGTCCACTCCTGCTCTATACAGTAACACGACAATTTGTGACGCCCTTGCTGATTGCATTTTTTTGCCTCCCTGGCGACAATTTGTGCCAAGAAAACAGAACCTGCGCGAGATAAGCCGCCATCACTAAATAGGTGTCGTTGCTGTGTGTGTGGTTGTGTGCTTGTGTGTGACTGTTTGTGTGTGTGTGTGTGCTGACTCTGGGGTGTGTGTCTGTGGGTGCTTGTGTGTGTTGTGTGTGTGTGGTGTGTGTTGATGTGTGTGTGTGTGTGTATGTGTGTTTTTCATGGGGTCTGTAATGTATGTGTTGTCTGTGTGTGCTGTGTGCCTGTGTGTATGTCTGGTGTGTGTGTATCCTTGTGCTGTGTGTATGTTTGTTCGTGCGGGTGTGTGTGTGTGTGTGTGGCTGTGTGTGTAGTGTGTGTGTGTGGTGTGTCGTGTGTTCGTGTTGTGCACGCCACGTTGGTAGTTAGGTGTGTAGTGTGGCGAAAGAAAAGGGGCGGGCGGGGCGGCGCGGGGGCTACATTGTATGGTGGTCATGTGTGCTGTATCAGATGCGACAGACACATCACAATGTGCTCTGGTAAAGGTAGTGTTGTGTCTGTGTGTGCCTGTGTGTGCCTGTGTGTATGTCTGGTTGTGTGTGTATCCTTGTGTCTGTGTGTATGTTTGTTCGTGTGTGTATCTGTGTGTCAATGTGTGTCATGTGTCTGTGGGTGCCTCAGTGTGTGTCACGTGTCCATGTGTGTCTGTGTGTGTCATGTTTCTGTGTTTGTCTGTTCATGTATGTATCTGTGTCTGTTCGTGTATGTATCTGTGTGTCAGTGTGTGTCACGTGTCTGTGGGTGCCTCAGTGTGTGTCTCTGTGTGTTTGTGTGTGCAGTGTGTCTGTGTGTCTGTATGAGGCTGTGTATTTATGTGTCTGATTGTGTGTCTGTGTGTGTGTCTGTGTCTGAATGCGTTTGTATGTGTGTGTGTGTATGTGTGTGTGTGTGTGTGTGTGTGTGTGTGTGTGTGTGTGCACGCACGTTGGTAGTAGGTGTGTAGTGTGGGAAAGAAAAGGTACATATGTATGGTGTGTATGTGTGTGTATCAGATGCAGACAAGCACACATACACATACAGACAACATACAGACACGTGCAGACACACACAGACACACAGACAAACACACAGGCACATACAGATACACCAACAGACATACACAAATACACAGACAAACACACAGACACATGCCGACCCACAGACACACACCGACACAAAGAAACACACACAAACACACACAAACACAGACACACAAATAAACACATACAGACACATACAGACCCACACAGACAAACACACAGACACACAAAATATACACAGACATACAGACACATACAGACACACAGACACACATAGAGACAAACATACACATACAGACACACATAGACACACAGACACACACAGACAAACACACATACTCCCACATACCCACAAACAATTTAATGTGCATCGATCATGGCTGGCGACAATTCGTGCCGTCAACTCCGGACACAAATTGTCGCCCGCGATAATTTGTGACGGTGGCGACAATTTGTGCCGTCAGGTTTCTCACAAATCGTCACAAATTTTCGCCGGCGACAATTTGTGACGCGGCAGCAATTTGTGCCGCAACACAACAATATTCCTTTCCTCCTTCCTCTCCTCTCCTCTCCCCCCTTTTTCTGCAGATCGTATGTACTGGCAGAAGGTGGGACGGCCCGATCTTGATGCTATATTTGGTGATGAAGATGATGATTCCACTTCCACTGATCAAGTGGGCGAGAATAATAGACTCCATCTAAATGAGGGTGCGGTTCGAGGCTCCGGCGGGGAAGATGATAAGGAGAGGGACGTCAATAAATGCCTTCTTCCAGGGACGCTTGAAGCAGAAGATTTCCACGCAGTGCATGAAAACCACTGAGTTCATTGACGATGATGCTACACCGGGTACACACGTGACATATTCTGAGTGACGTCACGACGTGGATCTTGTCGTAGCTTTCGTTGTTTACGAGGCCGAAGATGCGGCCATATTGATATACATGTATATGTATTTCATTAAATAAACATACATTAAGGACAATAGCAGGTTTGGCAGAAGTCCTTACGTGGGGATAAATGTACTCTAGAATCAAGTACACTATTCACCTGTTAAAGGCAAGGTTCACCATAACATCAAGTGGGTTTTAATGAAAGCAGAACAATGGCATAATGAAAGTTTGGCGAAAATCCACCAAAGAATAGCGGAGTTGTGAACTTTCAAAGTTTTAAATTTGTGACGTCACATGCGAGCAGCTCCGCCATTGTCATGTATTATAAATTCCATAAAGTGCCATTTTCTCAGAAAATTGAAAATGACGTTACCTGTGCATTATTTCATATAGGCCTACATGCTTCTGTGAAGAAAGCCTATTCAATTATCATCAACCAATAAAAAGTGGCAATATATTGAATTAATATTCCGAGAGATATGGGAAGCGGCTCGTATGTGACGTCACAAAATTAAAACTTTGAAAGATCATAACTCCGCTATTCTTGGTGGATTTTCGCCAAACTTTCGTTGATATGTTTCTCTCATATTTTTGCTTTTTTTTTAAAGCCACTTGATGTCAGGATGAACCTTGCCTATAACAGGTATGATGGTCTAGAAGTTAGAGCGTCCGACTCGCGTCCGGAAGGTCGCGGGTTCGAGCCCCGGCCGGGTCATACCAAAGACTTTAAAAAAATGGTAGTTTCTGCTTTCTAGCCAGGCACTCGGCATTCTAGAATAGAGAAGGGTAATAATAACATTAATGTTATACAGAGCCCGCTGGAAGATCAGTCTATTTGACTGAAGTGGCTACCCTGGGTAAATAAAAAAATATTATTGTTATTATTCAATTGGCTTCTGTTGTCTAAATCTCATGGTCAAATGTACCTGTATTACTTTTTAAACTATCACCATCAGTGCTAATTATGACAGGCGAATTTGTTGTGTAGCTTTGTATGAATTAATGTAATTCAAGACTGGTCAATGAGCGCTTGTTTCTCCACAAGTAGTTATAGTTATTAGTCTTTAGTCTACTGCACTTATCACTTGCGTGTTTCTGAAATTGCACCCTCCAGCACTTAGTACGACAATACTCTTATGAGCGGGACGTACTGGATTGGAAGAAGAAGAAGAAGTAAACAAATACAAGACAAATACTTCCATCCAGGAGATATGGGTCCATGATTATATACACTTCCAGCTGGTGTTTACATTGGTATATGCTTCAACCTATTTGGTTCATGAGGCTTTTTTTACCTCTCTTAATCATGTCGATGCTCGTTCAATGTTTCCAAACAACTATTCAGAATACAATTCATTTTATTAACATTTGTACTCTTGGTCATTATAGAGATTACACAACTGAAGAAGCCCCTGTTCCCAATGGTTCTTATATTAGTCCGTATGGCAAGTCATCATATCGCGACTTACAAATTTTTAGTGATGATTATTCAAACATTACTAAAATCTTATTTCACGTTTGCTCTCCAAAAATAATTTGCACATTTTCGAGAAATTTAATTAATTAGACAGTTATTTGTAATGTTGTGATTAAGTACATTTCATCAGTGTACAATCTACCGGGGACTTTCACCGTGCGCAAAAATAAATTACGTGACTGGAATGTTACTCCATTATATCCTCGTTCGCAAACTAGACAGTGCTTGACAACCTATGTAGTCGCAATGCTTCTGTGAATTCGCAGATGTTTGAGAACTGAATTTCTGCAAATTATTGAAGACTACGTGAATGGCTTTTGTTAAATTCATTCAAAAGAATACCTTCACCAGTACATTCCAATACGCATTAATGTAGAGGCACAGGTCTTCATAAATATTAATAACAAAGCTGTAAAGACTGATCTAGTGATTAACGTTCGTGTCTGTGAAATCTCTACATTGTAATATTGACGGTGATTCCTTCAGCGAATGGGACGAGGAACATGCCTCACTTATTAGTCGATTATCTCATCAATGCGCATTTAAAAATTGGAGAACAAAAGCTATTTCTCATCAGCAATTTCTGATGATATTTTTCAATACCAATCTGGAAGACTGCGGATCTTTTTTTTTTGAGCGATATGGTCAATGCTCTACAGTCTATACGGGACAAAAATGGTATAAGAGTGAGAAAGTGCATAGCTAGGGCGGCTCGTTTCATATAGCAACTACATGTTCGTGACATAGCTTATTTGACGCATCTTTTCTCCGGGATCCTGCCATTTGAGGTTGCACACAAGTAAAGGAAGCCCCATATGAAATATTGTTAAATCTGTAAAATTTGAAAATTCATAAAAATCAGAGATTGATATTGGGAAGACTGCTACCAACATTCTGCAATAAAACAATTATTCCTTAGTTTATCTCCAAAGTATATTGTGTTGATCAGGTTTTTTTTTCCAAGGGAATTCCCCTTGAAGACACAGGCTAACATTGTGGAGCATCAATTAAAAAATTGTCGAACTGTGATATCTGAGCTACAAAGTAATGCTTAAATGGACAAATAAACACCCTAGAATACAAAAGTTTGTCAAAAGTGAGTCACAATGGACACAACTTTGCCTAGAATGTATTGACAGTCTTTATCGCATAATTCTCAAACAAGAATGTACATTTCTACATCAAATTGGTTGTTCGTCTTAATAATGTTTTATTTTAAACGAGTTTAACATTATTGATGAGCGAGCCATTTTGGGAAATTTACAAGAAATCTGTCTAGTAATACACATTTGCATTACAAAACATATGCAAGACTTTCGAAGTATGATACTGTATTAATATGAGCGAGTCTACCATATAAAACATTCTTGTAGAGTTTGTAGGCCCCTCAATGTGCTTTAAAATTTTACATGCGCAATAAGGCGAAGTGTTAAATGAACCAGCATTATATAAGAGTTGCAACCAACTGACAAGTGACGTCATGTCGCTTGAATATTCCAATGGTCATGTTTACTTTTTTTTAACTGAAATTGAGAACAACTTAGGATAAGGTTTCTTCTTCTGTGAAACCATGGTGAAACAATTTACAGATGCTAATAACCCAAAAGGTTCTTGTAATGATGTAATCTCGGTTCCAGACCATGCGACTTTTTCTCCCTCCGAGTAGCAGTGCGGGTGCGAAGAATAACTCAGTAGACTCTAACTTTTTTGTTAGTCTTAGTTCAAAACAGTCAGCTGATAGTAGGTCTAATTTCTCTAGGAAATAGGATAAGTTCTTGCGTCTGGAAGCCAGACTAGTAATGATGGCGATTGCAATTATATTACTGATCATAATGTTACAGTATACACAGCAAAAGGGTAACTCCTCTCTTTCTGGTGATCAAAATATACATTTAAAAAATGTAAGCATTAAAGCGGTGGTTAGTTGGATTTGGACAGAACGACTTTTTAGGTAGAGGACGAATAAAGACAGGTGGAATCGCCTTCCCTCCCCCACTCCATCTAATCCTTAAAAAAGTACATAGTAATACTACAAAACATTTATTTGGGGCTTTATACGGGCGTTTCTAAGCGCACTGTTTTCTGTCTATGATTTAATACCAGGAATTTAAGTTAAATACACGCCATTCGAGCAACCCTTTCAATCCGCATTTTCATTTTTGCCAGTCGGCAAAATGACCGTGTACACCCCCATTAAAAATGGTCCAGCGATGCCCCTCTAGAAAGATAGATAGATAGATAGATAGATAGATAGATAGATAGATAGATAGATAGATAGATAGACAGACAGATGGGTAGATAGGTAGATCAATCGGTCGGTTTATTGAAATCATGACAAAAATCCAAAGATTTTTGGTGTAGATTTAAACTACATTATGCTGAAAAAAATTACTAACATACAAGTTTACAAATCGATAAGAGAAACATAATGATTTGACAAGTAAGAAGTATTGCAATTGTGAGTTCAACAAGTTCAGAGTTCAATAATTGATTATCTTATACAATCGGTTTGAAGAGTTAATGAGAGTATGAGTTCATGAATTCAATAACTGCACAAACCTTGGTATCGATAATTGTTTGTATACCTATTAGTCCTTGCTCTGGGTATGTGCAGATGATGAGCATTTCGGAGAGTGCGGTCAGGCATCAGATCCCGGCGACTTGGAAGGAGTAAATTCAAATTGCCATGCCGTTCGGAAAAAAGAAGGGATTTTGCAAAAGAAGTCACGTCAACTGTTCTAATATACGATAGATCCAGCAATTTAACAGGAAATATGTGCGAGCGAGGAGTAAACAAATAAAACCGAATTGAATTTGAATACAATAAATAAGATGTGGCAAGAAAAGGGTATTGTATAACATTAATATTTCTTTTGAACAAAGTTTCAGTTTGTTGAGAATCGTCTTTGACAATCTATTGCAGATTGTTTTGTATAGATTGTACGTATATATTTGTCATCTATGTGTGATTTGCCCAAGAGTGAAAATAATTTGCGATATACCAAATACTCTATAAGGTATAGACAAGAGTTTGAATATGTGTACAGTTTATCCATAATATCCTGAATAACTTTAAGAAGTCTGGACATTTATTGTAACAATAATATAAACATTTATCTAAGAATTAGTGTAGTGTAGGCCTATAGTTATGACAATATATAACCAAATACAATCATTGCTACGGGGACTTAATTACTTTATAAATAAGTGGAACAATTCGTACTTCATACGGATTCACCGTACGTAGTTAAATATGAAATTCTAACAAACATTATTATAAGAATATAAAAATATACACGATCTAAATGTGTAAAAAGGTATGTAATTTTAACTGATTTTTTTTTTACTATTTCAATATATATATATATATAGAATACAGAACTTTTATGGATGCTGTGTTGATGAGCTTTTCACGTATCATCACATTCTTTGATATTGTATGAATTTTTTACTGAAATATTACATTAGTGTATTTTTTAAATAATAAATATCAATGCCGTTGTTAAATTTCCGAATTAAAGTGTTGTTTGTTTTTCGGCATGCGATTGTAGATTGTGGATGTAGATCAAGTCCCCATTACCGGGTTGTTGAGGGTGGAGGTTCCGTAAGAACTTTCTCGCTCGATAGTCGATACACACATCTCGGGCGTTGTAGGTCGAAAATCGTACAATAATCAACTTCAGGGAAGAAAGTGTTTTGATTAAAAAAAAAGTGTGCCTTCAAAAAAGGACACATTCCACTCGGAAAAAAGGGCATTTTTTACCGATTTTTTTTTTTGGGGGGGGGTGGGGGGGGGGTCAGTGCCATCCCCCCGCTTCCGCCGCGATCAGCCCGACGCATATCGGATAAACTACACATGATGCTAAAAACAAAAACAAAAACAAAAATCGGGACAAAAATCCGTCAGATACATAAAACAAATAATGGAAACGTACATGATTCAGTATACAGGGTGGCCCAGAAAGAATGCTACGAGTATGATCGCTAATTTCTTCACCATTATCGGGTAAATGTCATTAATTTTTATTTCGTCGGTTAGAACATTCTTTTTCCAATAAAATGATACCAAGATCATTGATTTTGAGTAGGGTTTTGATTTAGGGCCCATTTTCGGAGGCAATGCAATCTTTCCCAAATTGCCCAATTTACAACAGCGGCAGGTATCGGGAACGCGAGATACTTCTGGCGTCTCACTTGCCATGACCGGACAAACCGCGGCATGACAAAGGCTGGAATTGCCCTCGCTTTCAATAAGGAAGACGATGCGAGCTACATCTCCATTGTCATCGCGTTTGTCGGTATGGCAAGTGAGACGCCAGAATAGTCCAGGCGTTCCAATGACCGCCGCTGTTGAAAAATTTGGCAATTGTTGGGAAATTGCATTGCCTCGCGAAAAATGGCCCTGAATCAAACGCTTACTCAAATCAATGTCTTGGATCATTTTGATTGGAAAAGAATGGATCTAACCAACGAAATAAAAATTATGACATTTGCGAAATGGTGAGAAATTAGCGATCATACTCGTAGCATTCTTTCTGGGCCACCCTGTATAGGTCTAGATGAGGAAATAAAACAAATAACTGAAATGTATCCGACAAGATAAGTGTAATCCCCGGGTATTTTCCTCGAGTCTGTGTGTACAGCTGTACAGCACTATGTGGCAGCATGCTAAGCTTGGTGCCCGAAGTCAAAGTTCATATTTCCATGGCAACGGACAGCGTTGGTATTTAAATTTGATTCGATGTGTTGTTCGCCTTTTTGTGGTTGTGTTCTTCAACTGATTCGACTGTAACCTGACCTTCCGATGTCACATGCATGAGGAACCACCTGTTACCCTAAAATCAATTAATTATGCAAATACGGTTAGCGTCTATTTTCTTTGAACCAGCGCACGCATGACGCATATCGACATAACTGTGTGTGATAGAATTGGCACTGAATTCGGAGCGGAGCCCCTGGCCTGAACAGCTGAAGTAAAAGTTTCGTAATTCTTTCTTTACAATGTTATCGCTCATCATGTTGTGGTAATTCTTTATAAGTTCTTATAAGCTGAAAATTCTGAGTAAGTGAAATTCGTGTTCAACTGTGTTCAACCGGAATCATGGGAATAAACATGCGATTACGAAAAACCGTTGTTGCGTTAGTCCCACCTGTGTTAAATTTTCGGCTGTTGCTCTTGTCGTGCCTCTACTGTGTCGTGTATCTTGCGGCTACATTATGCCACGCGCAGACCCAACTTCCCGCTGTAAACGTTGCCCTGAACAAGAAGATTTCTGCCAACGTCACATGTGGAAGTCCAGCAGAGACATTTACGGCTCATATCGAGAGCAGCAAGTCTCCTCAAGATCGTATTGAATCGGTTTGTGATGCCAGCAACGCGTCGTTTGCTCATCCGCCCGAGAACATGGTCGATCCTGATCCGACAACTGGGGACGTGTATACATGGTGGCAAAGTACGTCGAGGGTTCAACTACTACAAGCTGGCTTTAGCAGTCCTGATGCCGAAATCCTTCTCGATTTGCAAGAGGTATATTCTTTCTGGGGCAATATATTTTTAAATTCTGTCAATTTTGTAATCACTTCAATCAGTAAATCAAAGTTCACTTTTCTGTAGTCGTAGATTAAACGTTAGATTTAGTTCGTGATTTATCAGTTTACTTTGAATGTGTAATGTTATTCAGATGTAACTTACACATATCGTAACTCTGTTAATGTTTTGTGTCAATGAAAAATAGTTGTCAAAGTTTTTAAAAGGTGCTAGATCTCTATGCAACTTAATTGATTATCTTGGTCATTTGTGGCAAATAACATCTGTTATAGATCTAAACATAGATGTACATGTATGTAAAAAAAAATCAACATTTAATTTTTAAAACATTAATCAACATAGTACATGTAATTCAGTAACATTCAGTAAATATACAACAATGGAAAATGGAATTATGCAATGTACCAAATACAGGGTGGCCCAGGAAGAATGCTACAACTGCGATCGCTAATTTCTTCAACATCATCTGCAATAAGTTATTGGTTTTTGTTTCAGAACATTCTTTTTCCAACAATATGATACCAGGATCATTGATTTTGAGTAATTCCTTTGGGTCCTGCAGCCATTCTTCCGAGGCAATGTCGTTTTCCAAATTTGCCAATTTTTCATCAGCGGCGGTCATCCGAACACCGAGATATTCTCGAGTCGAGCGTACCATACCAGACAAACCGCGTTGACAATGGAGATGTAGCTCACATCGTCTTCCTTATCAAAGCAAGGGCATTCCTGCCCTTTGTCTTGACGGAGCTTATTCTATGGCACACCGTAACGCGAGAATATTTCGGTGTTCTGATGATCGTTGGAGTTAAAAAATAGCAAATTTAGGAAATTTCATTGCCTCAGAAAAATAGCCCTAAGATCCAAATATCTCCATCAAAATTAATGATCATGGTATCATTTTGTTGGAAAAAGAATGTTCTAACCCATGAAATAATCACCAATGACATTTTGTGGATGATGTTGAAGAAATTAACGATCGCATGTGTAGCATTCTTTCTGGGCCACGCTGTATATCTCAAAGCCAGAATTAATGTGAAATTTTATCTATTTTTATGTTCAGAACAGAGGAGATCTACTAATTGATAATGCTTTGAATTGATAAATAAATGTATGCAGTAGTCATATTTATATATTCAGAAAAAAAATAACATTCAGTTGTTAAGGTTTGTGACACCAGTACTCAAGAAACTGTCAATGATAGATGAACAGCTCTCACCAACACTCCGTAACTCAATTTTTTAAAGCACTAAATAATCATTTTGAAATACAATTTTTTTAGGGCTTCATTTTTAGACCTTATTCAAAGATACTTAGAGCATGGAGGATTACGTAGCTCACAGTGTCATTGTTAACCTGTGTCTTTTATTGCTCTTGTTTTTAACTGAATTGCAGGTGTATACAGTGCAATCTGTTGTCATCCAAATGGGTGATTCAGTGCGACCTGGCCAGCTGGGAATGGAGAAATCATTGGATGGCCAGACTTTTACGCCATGGTTCTATCAAGTCTCAGAATTGGTTGAATGTTCTGTAGAGTTTGGCATTCCACCAGTCACGGCAGTTGTTGGATTAGACACAGTTCTGTGCACCACTTACACGTCTAGTGAACAGCCAAGAAATGAAATAGTGCGTATCATTTTGTTAACTTCTACATCTAAAAGTGAAAATTATGGCAGCAAATTAATTGGGTATTAAACTTTTACAAAGAAGAACAACCCTCATTAACTCGCTCATAAAACTGGAAGTTGTACATTGGACATTTTGCGAAATGGGAAAGACATATTTTCTGTACATTTGTGAATATCTATTGAATCAAAATAAATAACTTGAGAAATTCATTGTAACTTAAGAGAGTTTCATAACATTGTTATAAGAATTATATCTTTAGAAAGGCTATCATGAAGTGGCAGCATCCTCAGGGTTACTCTTAAATAAGTGTCAATAATATAAAAAGTATGACAGTAATACAATTTGTTGTTTCAATTTTGTTTAGTAGAGTGACAGCCCTCACTAAATCACTAGTAAATCTGGTGAGTTTACATTGGCTATTTTCCTACAAATATGATTTTATTACTGATAAATAACAAAAAAGGAACAAATAAAGGAAATAAAAACACCCTTTAATCGTGATTGTAAACATTGATATTTACTTATACTTACTTGTGCATTTTGGTATATATTTGGTTCCATTTCAGATATCATTTTCGCTGTCATCTCCAGCCATTTACGAGGAGTGGCAAAGAACCCGGTACATCAAATTCAACTTCTACAATATGCAGCGGAGCTTTGGGTTCTTCTCAGATGAATTTGTGAGTATGCTTGCAAGAACTAAAGGTGGGCCAGGCAGGAGAGTCTGCCGTTTAGGAGGTGCTAAATGTTGGAGTTTTCAGATTTTGACTCCACCTGGCTGTAGCTCATTTGTCAAAATGTACATGTAGGAATATATTGATTTAAAGGCAGTGGATCTCATTTGCAAACATCCCCACAGACCAGGTAAAGATAACCCATGCCCTTTGGCTATTGATGAAAGGCATGTCTGTGAAATTTGGGGGTCAGTTATTTTCGTAGAATTTGAAAAATGTGAAAAAAACAATAGCCGTTTAGTGTACGTTCTATGGTAGGATTTTTTTCTCACAAGAAAAAATTCAAATCAGAGTCTAACGGTCACTATAATTTTACTAAAACTGAGTTTATAGGTCCTATACTTTGCTCAAGGTTCCCAGATGGCATTTTCTTCTAAATGCCACTGCATTTACACAATGTTAATTTGTAGGCATGCAAAAGAGATCCGCTGCCTTTAAAGATAAGATTGAGTACTTGCAGAACAACAAAATGTTAACATCAAATGTGTTCAAACCATCTGCGAACTGTTATGGTATTCAGGAAATGTCACTCTAGTAGAGAAGAGAATAGTTGAAAACAATTACAGAACACTTCATAGTTTACAGAACTTCCACGCAATTCATCATACTCACAAAGTAATAACACAGAAATCTATATGTGGGACAATGTTGATTGTGAATATTTTATTATAATACCAATGTAATTTGCTTTCACCTGGAAACCAATGGAATGGGGTACTCTGGTGAAAGATTTTCCATCATCAACCAGTACTCTAGTTTATCTTTAAAAGTGGTGCAATCTGTAACTGTTATCCTCATTTAAGTGTTGCTTCAGCATGTAGTTTATACTGTTATCGTCTTGAAAACTTTCCTCCTAGCATCACTACACTTTACGTAATCTGGAGGTCCTGGCTAGGTGTGAATGCAACGATCATGCCACAAGCTGCACCCTGCAACCTTTGGCCTCCGACCCCACCAAGATGACCTATCAGTGCGTGTGCGGAGACAACACGCAGGGCGAAACCTGCAATGAATGTCTACCATTCTACAACCAGTTAGCCTACCAACCTGGCACAAACGGGTTTGTGTGTGAAGGTAAGGTCAAATAGTTTACAAGGCATCCTGTTCTGAATACTAAATGTCGTATTAGGACAACTTCCAGAGCATGACAAACTCCACAGCCGTCGGACCAATCCCAACAATGACAACTCCCCCTGCCAAATGAAAACTCCCCCCCCCAGAGAACCCCCCCCCAGGAAAACTCCCCACCCCCCTACCAACTCCCCAGAGGACAGCTCCCCCAAGGACAACTCCCGGAGACAAGCTCTCCGGAGGACAACTCGCCTGAGGACAGCTCGCCTGAGGACAACTCCCCAGAGGACAACTCCCCCGAGGACATGTCCAGGAGGATAACTCCCTGGAGGACAACTCCTGGAGGACCTTTGGGGGAGGTGTCTGCAGGGGGAGTGGGAGTTTTCCACTAGGAGAATTGTCCTTGGGGTGAGTGGTCTTCCCCCATCTCAGAGTGAGCAAACGTGGTTTGGGGGGGGGGGGGAATAATCAAACTTAAACAACCACAGGTGTAAACGTCTACCTAGTCTATAGTTGTTGGATTACAGGAGATATTCCATTTTGCTACCTTAAAGAAAATGTTGACCAATAATGTTTGTTTCTCTATACACCCAGAATGCAACTGCTTCAATCACAGCGACATCTGTGTTTATGATGAGACAGTTAACAGCGTGAATGGAAGTTTGAATGCACAAGGGAACTACGTTGGAGGGGGCGTCTGTCAAGACTGCAGGAACTTCACAACAGGTAGGAATGACATCTGTGGATTGATAGAATGATGAATGGAATGATGTGAATGGAATGAATGGAATGAATGGAATGAATGATATGAATGGAATGACTGTTATGCTCGGAATGTATAGAGTCAATGTCAAGTGTGCATACCAATTGTTTTTTTTTATGCCCACACCTGAAGGTGTCAAGAGGTGTCACTGTTTTCAGGTTGTCTGTCCCGTGGTTTGTCCGTCTGTCTATCCGTCTGTCCATCCATCCATTATATTCTCATTATTTTGATAACATAAGAACTGCTGATCAGATTTTGATCAAACTTGAGTTCACTATGAATTATGATACAACAGTGGGCTGTTTAAATTTTTGGGATCAAGGCCCAGGGTCAAAGGTCACATGGCCTTTTAGATATCTGTTTTTTTGTTGTTACTACAAACAATAACTCTACTGATTCGATCTTTAAAAAAAAATGGGTCAAACATGAACTATATTGCAACAATCATCTGGTTTGATTCTGGAGTTGAAAGGTCAAAGATCAGGGGTCATTGGCCAGTGTGCATATCTGAGTTCACCTCATTTCCATGATCAGTTACAAACCGCTCATCAGATTAGGTATGTATGTATGACATGCTGAATTTATATTCAAGGTGTTTGAGTAACAAAGAAATTGAAATTGATTTTAGACACATGGTGCCATAGTTCTTAGAAAGGTAGGATTGATGACAGAATCTGTGAGTAATTCTGTATTATTTATTTTCTTATTTCACATAAATTAGGGGTGAACTGTCACATGTGCGTCCAGTTCTACTTTCGATCCGTCGACAAGGTTCAGTCCGACGAAGACGCCTGTCAGCCATGCGGTTGCTTCCTACCTGGAACGAGAGAGGATCCAAGCACCGGTCTGGTCAGAGGGGAGTGCGTGATGAATAATGATTCACCAAACCCTGCCGGAATGGTAAGCTGATGATAGTGTCATTGATGCCACATTTTCAGAAATTTCCGGATTATTCTGAAAAGAAATTTTCGGGAATTTGTGTTATTTCCGGAAATTTCCAGAATTACTGATTGGTTTTTTTTTTTTTCAAAAGGAGAAAAAGATGTTACGTGTATACTTTAGAATTTTGTTATTTTTTGCAATTCCTTTTAGTTATGAAAGCATTATAACAAAATTTGGGGGCATGTCTGGGAAAATAAGTGTAAATATACATGGATTTCAAGAATGCTCCCTATGTCATCTCTGTAGTGTAAGGTCTGCCTACCCCCAATACAAAAAAAAAAGTTTCCTCCTCAAACGAAGAAGAGTATGTTAACATTGAACAAAGCAATAAAGATCTTGTAGATAGGAAGGAGCTAGATTATGAATGGCCTTGTAGGCAAGAAAAATGGCTTAGTAAGACTTAAAGGTAAATGACATGATTGGGGGCAGTCCTCAACTTGGGCTGAAACTTGGGCTGAAACTTGGGCTGAATCAAGTAAACTATGCAAGGATTCTCCTGTGAAAATCTTGTAGTCAAACGTTGACTCATTCTAAAATAAACAATGTCAATATCACTCGTAGCACGGAAACCTGCTGTGTGGCTCTCTATGGGGCTTATTTTTATCGTCCCCAGAAAAAATTAAGATACTCCTATGTTTATGCTTGATTCTCCTTAAGTAAACAAATTACAGACAAATCCTCCCAGGTGGGAGATCCACTCCTGCTAGTGTATTGTTGGTATATATTTCAACTCATTTGGTTCTTGAGGCATTCTCAAGTGTTCCCAATCATGTCACTAACCTTTAATAGCCTAAATATTGTGTACTCTTCTAAACAGTTGCAAGTATTTCTTATGATCTTCCATTTTTCTTTCTTTCCTTTTACCTTTCTTTTTTTTGTCTCCTATTTAGGCTCCTGGAGATTGTTTCTGTAAGGTGAATGTGCAGGGTTCAAAATGTGATGAATGTAAAGATAAATTCTATGATCTCACCGATGCCAATTCCAATGGCTGTCTTGGTAAGTATAAATAAATTGCAGGTGTTTGTACAAAATCAATGATATTTTCAGTTAAAGATATTATTAAGTTATTTATTTTAATGTGATATCAATTTGTCTCCATTATATAGGTTAATATAATGTTCCTATTTTCCCCTTAAAATAAAAATTTTCCTACTTTTTCCTACTTTTTGTCAACCCCCCCAAAAAAAACAACAACAACACACACTCTGTGATAGGTTTAATATTTGTTTGGAGTCTAGAAGTCTTTAAAGGTTTTTGGTGAGAGTAATCTTACTACCATCATCACCTGCTTGTGGAGGAAAAAAAATTTCTGTGGATTTCCGCTTTTTTTGCCAATCTTAGAATTTTTTAAAACATATTCCGCATGTTTTCATTTTCTTTGGGGTAACTACTCTTAACACTGTTTATAAATATCCTACTTTCCTCCTACTTTGGTGGAATGAATCCTACTTCTCTCCTACTTTTTGGAGAATTTTGCTCCTAATTTTCTCCCACTTTTTCAACCAAGCAGAGTTGAAGGCCTCTTATATGGGTTACTCACATTCATGGTGGTATTTTGAATGAAACTTGTGCCCATATTATTCATATAACCTTTATAGTACCACAATCAGAATATCAAATGCAAAGTGTATGTTTTGTTACAATGGTACTGAGAAGGTTAAACATAATAATAA
>JZLH01S0119995.1:23058-34136 GCA_001188425.1 Eucidaris tribuloides
CATATAAAAAAAACCTAAAGACATTCAGAATCTATCATTGCAGGGTTATGACTTTGGGGCATAAAGCTTTCAAATAACAAAAAAATCCCCAAAACTAAACTTGGGCTTTAAGACTTCCTTTAAAACATACTTTTACCTGTTGAATAATTGAATGATATAATTTTGTTGATGGTCAAACTATCCTCTTTTCAGAGCACATAAAGTGCCAAAGTGTGATGTCAATCTAGTTCAGAAATATTAATAATAATTATTAACCGTATCAGATATCTGAGCAAGGCAGCTTTATTCCCGTATCGCCCAACTTAGACCTTTATCATTATTGACCGGTGATTTATTTTCCCGTATTGCCCGTTCAGAAAGGTCAATTTGATGGCAAAATGCGTGTTAAACAGCGCTCGAGCCAACATCCGGGTATTGTAGCTTAGAAGGAGGAAAATATAATCTTTTTGAAAGCCGATGCAAGACTTTGATCCCAGGAGGACGACTGCCCCATGATGACTTCGATGGAGGAAAACAATGTTACCAGTTTTAACAATCTGATTTGTCCTGGTGGGAGTAGTCCTGTAGGAGAGTTGTTCTCAGTGAAGTTCTCCTCTTCAGGAGTTGTTGTCCGGGGTTTTTGTCCTGTGGGGAATTGTCCTGATACGAATGAAAACTAGTGTTGTATTATTTTAATTAGCCTTCAAATACTGTATGCATGTACGCCAATTTTCGGTCACCCCCCCCCCCCCCACTACTTTTCTTGTTTAGGTGCATTCCAGATACTCTTTTATATTGAACCATATGGCAATTTACGAGGGTTCTTTTTAAATTTTGGGGGGATCTTTTGCTCTTTTAGGGGGTGAAATTGCCCCACGTCCCTGTGTATTTTTTCCCTGAAACAGAAGATAAAACAGAAACCTGCAATTTTGAAATCATACTGGGATTAAAAGAAAACTTGCACATTGGCATGATGGTTGAAAATTAATTTGATTCTCTGCTGAAAAAGCATATAGTACCGAAGCGTGATTTCACTCAGGTTTAGAATTATGTGTGGACAGTTACAGAACCAAGCGCAGCGTTACATTAAGTTATGATTTGGCTATTGTCGCCACATATTTCTGAACCATTTTGACTCATCACTTCTGCTCTATATTTTCATAAAATTGCAGATGTTTGATTTAAGAGTTAGGAAGTTTGCTCAAATATGAGATTTGGTTGTTTTCAGGTATCAGCTGACAGGGAGATAGAGGATCTGATGGGGCAAGTGGGCGAGCAGATGATGCAGATAGGACAACTAGAGGCGGTGGTCAGAGAGGTAAGTTGGCCTGGGGACCGTTTCATGAGAGTTGTCAGACTCTGACAGTTACCATAGTAACAGTCAGTGCGCAGTGCTTCGCAGCCAATATAAACCAAGAATTTTACTGATTACTGAACTTGTTTAAAAAAAAAAAAACGGACTTGTCAGATATTTTATCCGACCAGTCCTTTTATGAAATCCCCCCAGGTCTGATCAGGAGTGCATTGTTGACACCTGTTCTGCATGACTCCACAGTAACTTACTTCAAATTTATTGCCCTTTGGGCAAGTAAATTTATCACTTTCAGATTTTTAATTGCCCAAAAGAAAAATTTACTTGCCTCCCCCCCCCCAAAAAAAAAACCCTCACAAAACAAACAGTACAAGTCATTATTTCTCACTAATTGTAACCAGTAAGGCCATTTTACGGCATTGGAAGTTTATTTTAATTCTTGCCAAAACTATGATTTATGAATTTAAAGAGTCATTAAATTTTACCACAATTCTGCACAAGCCATCAATGACATGTAATGGCAAACGGGCAAGTGCTGGTGTTGAGCCCTGTGTCATGCTTAATGATATAATAAACTGGAGTACTGGTCGATGATGAACAATCTTTTATCAGATTTCCTTGGTTTCCAGGTAAAAGCATAGTACATTGGCATTTCAATGTTGAAAATGTTACCCCAAATGTAGATAATATTTGTTGGATTGACAGTATACACTAGTCACTTTTTTCCTCTAATTCCCCGTGTCAGAATGCTATTGAAATCTCTTCAAAGTGTATTTTGAAAAAAATTTGTATGGATGATTTTATTAGACTATTGGCGGGAAATAATAAAGATGACCCCGCCCATGATACACCCACATTACCTTGCCAATGAGGATAAGCGTACCAATCATGTCTGACTTGACAATGGGCTGACGAAAGTTCTAAAAAACTGCACGTCGGAGGAGGAATGCAATCGATAGCAATTGATAGTGCATTGAACGCACAAACTTTACGAACCTGTGATTGTGTTGTGCAAACCCTCCGTATGCACACTGTTAATGACACGTTAACACTCATAATGCACTTAAGTATAAAGTTGTATTAATTAGCTGCAGTGATGTGTGCTCAACCCGCATGAAGCTTGTTGCAAATTTAGCTAATTTCAAAGGAAGATGAGACCAATTAACAAACTGTATAGTTAGGAGAGTTTTTGTTCAGAAAACATTTAGAATATGAGATCATTGTAACTCTGGCACTTAAAACAGAAATCCCTGTAAACTAATATGCAGAATAGCACCCCCACTATCTCGCAGATAGACATAGAGATATATAGACTTCTTAATATGAATTTTTCTTGTTTCGTCTGAATTTAGCAATCGCGCTCGCTCTTATTGATAGTGTTATAATTGCTTCTACAGAAAACCACCGAGCATTCCAACTGAAAAACTGATACGACAGTAGACGATTACATATTTACAGATCGCTTGCATCTCATTTTTTCATGTACGGGCTTACAAGCAGCTCCAAACAGGTAAAAACATCCCTCTAAAAGAGCCAACTTGATTGCTGGAACACAGTTTGTTGTTATTAAAGGCCACACTGTATAACAGTGTTTGCCAGTTTAAATAAATTCTGAAGCTGCATGTTCCCCATGACATATACAGATAGATACATAACATAGAACATGGTCTAAAATGATAAGTCTGAAAAATTGCGCTCTCTCTTTACGATCAGTTAAGTGCCTTTAAAAAGTAAAAAAAATCATGAGGACCATTCCAGCTTTCTCCCCATAGACTGCTGTGTTGGCAGAATTTCCTATCGCCCGATAGGAATTAATGTGCAATTTGAAATCTGCACAAATTGTATAGCTGACCGACTAACTGTCCAACTTTTGTTTTCTTAACGTGTTTATGTGTGTCCATCCAACACTTACCAGATATGTCCAGAAAGCAAGGTTTTTGACAATTTTTAAATAACGGCTTCCACACTGTTATATAGTTGTCTTTAACCTATTTTAACTTGGGCTATTTCGACCAGGTTTTTATGGAAACGCGCGGGGGCGGTGGCGGGGTTTTTTGACCTCTTCAGATCTTTCGGTCCCGCGTCCCCTGGAGCTGCGATATTCGCCTCGCTCTTGAATTCTCGCCGGGCATGGGAGTTGATGAATAAACTACACGACTGTATAGTAAAATTTCAAAATTTATTTTTTCTTTTTTATTTTTTAAGTAATTAATTAGTGCTAAATAAGCTGTCTGAAATTATTGGATTCGCCTATAACTCACTTATATATACATATATATATAGAGTAGATATATAATTCTTGACATTTCTCCAAATTATTCTGCAAAAATTTTGCGAATGTGGGAATAATTTCTTATGTATTTTATATGTTTTCGTGATTTCTTACGGTATTTCTTTGTTTTTTTGTACTCTTTTGTTTTCGATTGTTTTTTCGATTGAAATTTGTGGAGAACTTTTGCAATCATACAACAGCATAAATTAATTCATTTTCAACCTTTTCCAGTATGCTTCTCATCTACATGTTATGATTTTGGCTTGAAAATCATCAGTTTCGTCAGGTTGTCTTTGCTTTCGCGCTTTTTGCGACTCTCTCTCTCGCGCGTTTCGTTGATCCATGCATGTATAAAAAGTCGCGCAAAGCGTGGTAACGGTACGTCGATTTTCGCTGAAAATGCGTCTCAAAAAATGCGCAAGACTTAAAAGTAAAAGTCAGCGAGCGTACTATAAAGCGAAATCAAAAATTTTGCGCGGCGGGCGATGTTCTAATCGCGCGCGGGGCGTCAAATTTGACCCCCTACCCCCCAGTAATATAGGTGTTATGGGAATGACAAGAATGAAAGAAGTGGCCCATCTTTAGTACTCAATGCCTCCCGATTCCTCTTTATTACCGTTTAAAGTTTCTGCTTTGTGAAATTTCATAGTCGGCTTCATCCTCTTTGTAATGTTACCGTGTTATTTCTGAAACTGTTGTGACAGATGAAATTTTGTTGTTGTAGCTTTCTATGGAATCATTCTCTCTCTTACCTTGGAATAGAGATTAATAGAGAATACACAGTACTGGTTGAGTACTTGCCAGAAGACCTTTCCAACCTCTGTGAACAGATGCCGTAGTCTGAAAATGTCATCTATAGTACAGGAGAGGAGTAGTTGAAAACAACAGAACACTTCATTTTAGACAAAATTTGTAAACAAATCCCCACTGCTGAACAAGTACTAACATCAGAAATCATATGTGGGACTGGTTAATTGTTGATTACACACTTTGCATTTTGGGAATTGGGAACTTCCAATTGGAAACTTCACCTGTTCAACTTGCCATCCTGGAACTTTTTATTTTGCATATTAATCGTGGAATTAGTCCCACATATAATGCAAATGTTGTAATATTACTCTCACTCGAAACCAATGAATAATGTGAATTTTAATGAAAGATTTTCCATTATCAACCCAGATACTGTGTATTTCTTTAATTCATATTACTCTTGCTAAATTTGAATAGCTGTTTCTACAGTACTCAAATTCAAGACAATCCTTTCCAGCCTGAAATATTATCTCAAGCAGGGTTTTGGCAATTTAATCAGTGGTTTTGATTAAATCATTGATTTAAGATCAATAATATATATATAATATAACATCTTCTTGTTATGGCCATCATACGTAGCTTATGACGTCTCTATGTGCGTTTATTTACCAATGTCATGACAGGTACCATGCTAGAGACTGTTACTGCGCCTTGAAAGCTATACATGACAACCGACAGTTGGTACCATTTATACACCTGGTCTTTAGCAGCAAAGAGATTAAAATTGTCTTGCTGAAGGACATTAATGACCGGCCGCGGACTCGAACTCCTATGCGCCTCAAGACTTGTCGGCACCGCTCTTACCAATCTGCCAGCACCTCTGCATCTCGCACAGCACCTCTGTTCCAAATCATACAGATTTATTTGATCTAATCACAGATTTAAATTCATGTTACATCATGTTTAATCACCCTTTCAAACATTGTGATTTTTTCCCAAACCCTGCTTCAAGCCAGTGCAAATGATTCGGTATTGTTACAACCTATTTTAGTTCTGTGGGCATTTTTTGATACTCCCATCATGTCACTGCCCTTTAAAGCCCAAGTATAGTTTTGGTATATGGTAAACAAAATTAAATTCTTGCTATTATGCTTTTTAAGACAGGACGCTAATGTATATGTGACCTGTCACGCCAAAAGAGCCCTAAGTTATTTGGGCCAGTATAAATTTGCCATATTCACTTTCTCCAATTATTCCGAAGCTTTTTTTTTAAGAGTATATTGTATAGTAATTCTTTCCTATACCAGGAGATATTCTTCTTCCAAACCGGTCTTTCCACCTTTTAATGTCACGAATCATAGTTTACGAGAAAACCGCTATGTCAATAGTTGGCTGTCGTCTCATTCCTAATTGCGACATGATTCGCACTGAAATTCTGAAAAGAGAGATGTAAGAGTAGACCCTAGCATTACGTTTTGCATTGCTTTCATTTCTTGACTTTCTGCCATTGGAATTTATAGGTTGTAGAAAGTGCTATTTTCAGTTTGGTAAATGCTTGTTGGTGGTACGATTATACATTGGTTTTAACCATCTGCGTTATTTCTTCGCTCTTGTGGTTGACTATATAGCCCGAGGCGGTCGGCAGTAAGTGAGGTGACATGAATCCAAACACTTGGGGTCGTCTTGGTTTAGAGATTGACACAATAAATTTTCAATCAAGTAGTAATTGCTTGTAAGTCAAGGTTCTCAAGGTGAACAGTGGTTTCTTCTTGTCTTGCCATCATCATATATATATATAGATAGATATAGAGACCTAGCAATTCCAGGCACGCCGCAAGAACTAAGGCCCCGCTATAATTAATACTGTCCCATGGACTATGCTTATTGATTCTGTTTTTGTACGGCTCCACGTGTGTTAAGTGCCATAACTCGCTCGGCGTCTTTTAGTGCCCCGTAAGAAATGATTGTGCACTTTGCGAATCATAGTATATAGATCTGAGAATGGGAACGTGCCTGTCTAAATACATGGCGGCTTTAATCATCAGCATTTGTACTTACTCTTTGATTTAATATTTGACGCAAATCGTTGTTGAATGTATATGTTTACAGATAATTCTGACAAAACAAATCATAAACTGCAAACAAATCGAGAGTATAACAAATCACCTTGTCAGTGAAATATCACAATATATAGATAGATTATTTTGTCCACAGCATCAAGCCAATGAGCGCCGTCTGGTTGCCTAGGGGCGCGGCCTACTGAACTCGGATTTTCTTGTGTTTTTTTTTCGCAAAATGTCAAATATTACTCCTTTCCTCGTGACATATTTTGTATTGAAACTTCACAGGATCGAGCCTTTGAATGATTTCATTTCTAGTTATTAATATTTGCCACAAATCTGATGTTTCGACAATTTTGCTTATTTCTCTTTAAGCCGTAATTGCAACTTGTGAGCTCCTTTAGGCGTGAGGGGTTCACATATGATCTATCAATGCCTGAAAATTGCTCGTTTGAAACCTTTCCATTTTTATAGAACACTTCGAAAAACTTCGTCAAAATGTAAAATGTAATACAAAGTAGCTTAAACTGATGAAACTTTAAGGTACAATGTATTATTTGTATTTACAGATATACAGAACCCAAAAGCCGCGCGGAATAATCATTTGTTTAAGTACCTGAATTTATCTTAATCGCACTGATGACTTAGGAAGCAAGTACAGACAACGGAGGATTATGTAAAGACATTAGTGAATTCAGAAGACTGTCATGGACCTTGAGATGTTTTGGATACCTTCACTCAGCTTGCACAACCTTTTGATCGGGCTGCACAACTCCATTTGTTATTTATTTATTTATTTCTTTATTTATTTTTCTCGTATTTATGTTATAATATTTATTTATTTATTTATGTAGTATTTATGTAATATGTATTGTATTTATTTATTTATTTATTTTTTCTAAGGGAAGGTTTGGGCGCTCGGAATGGCAATTGGCGTTGTTGCGATTGTTTATATATTTTGCATATCTGCATGCAAGATATATATACACAGAGCTATTTTTACCGCTTTTAGTGGTTCCTATTTTGGAACATGTTATCTTGTGTGTGGTCCGTGCTGTGCTGTGTGGGTTTCAGAATTGCTAATTCCATTTTATCACTGGGATCAAGTACTGTAATATGACTTACTGGGAATTTTGGTATTAAGAAGATATGGACTCCAATAGGTACTAAGTTATATCCACAACCTTGTCTATTTCGTCATTTTTTTATTTTTCGCAATAACTGACTGTATGGCGTGAATGGATTCTAATCAAGATTAGGTGAAGTTAAATAGTTATGCTATTTTTATGGGCGCCACTTAATTTGTGATTCAAAGCGTCAAGCTGCGTACACAAGAGAGACTTCTATTCTGTATCATGTGAATTTTTTTTCTGATCCATTATAGTGTGATTTTGCTCGATCTAGAGTTCGCCACATAAGGTCGTTCTTCTAACGTCGTGGACTATCGTCGCGGCTTCCATTTTTTTTTTTGGCAAACATCACTTAGAAATGCCAGGAATCGAACTCCTGTAATCACATATGTATGCACATTATTAAACCAGTCCAAAACATACATAGACATAGAGACAGAAAGTCAATTTTAGATATACAGACACGAGAGGACAGATAGAGGTTTTTATTTGGCTCTTTTCTCGTGGTGTCTCGGCGTCCGTCCGTCCTTCCGTCCTTCTCCGTCCTTCGTCTGCTCCGTCCGTCCGTCCGTCCACAGTTTTGAAATGCTTCTTCTTCGTCATTTCTCAACGATTTTATTCTGATTTGTTTCATATGATAGGTAAGTGGGGGATTTAAATACTTTCACTGAATCATTTGAAGATTCATTATATTTTTTAATTTATGCCAAATTTATTCGAAATCACAAAACATGACTTATTCTCCTGTCCATTTCTCAACGATTTTGATTTGAATATATAGCATATATATATATGAGATAGAGAGAAGATGGAAATATAATGAAACAATAATAACATTAATAAAACAGATTTGAAATTCAATACTCCCATTGATTTAATTATGGTAATTTATGGCAATTTATCCCAATATACAAAAATTGCTTTATTTTTCCCACATTTCTTCGCGCTTCATTCTGTTTTGTCTTGATCTTGATAGGGCTACGCGCTCGGGGGCTTCAAGACTTCCTGCACAAAATTTTTGAATTAATCAATTCATGCTCATATTTAAAATTATGCAATTCATGGCTATATTTTATGACAAATTTTCGGAAATCACAAAAATGCTTCTCCTTCATTTTCTCAACCAATTTTAATTGTTGCATTATATATATATTTAGGGCCTGAGTTTAGCCACATTAATCTTCTACACAGAATTTTGAATTATACTCCATTATTAATTATGGTATTTATGCAAGATTTAATCCAAAAATATAAAAAAATTGCTTCTATCATCTCACATTCTGAACCCATTTATCATTCTGCTCTCTGTTGGTGTGCTGATGTGCTAGGGGAGGGTTCATAGACTTCTTACACAAAGTTGTGGAATTAATCAATTATGCATAATTTGAAATTAATCAAATTATGCGAATATATCGCTCAAATTCTATTCAAAATCACAATATAAATAAAAAAAATGCTTCTTCTCATTATTATTTAGTAATTGTTTATACTGCGTAGAGCTAGTTCGGATACACTAAACTATCGTACCAAACAGACATCTTTTAACTAGTTTTGCCTCCATTAAATTAATTATAGTGTAATTTATTGCAAATTTATTCCAAAAAAATAACTTCATTCTATTTCAGTCTATATTATCTTATTATTTATTATTCTGTTTTCACTTCAAATGTGATATATATATATCAACAACAAAATCTTAGTATGGAGCCACTTTGGAAGGGATCCTGGTGGATGCTCAATCAATGATTCAATATGTAGTTATTATTATTTTTTTAATATATTATTATTTTTTTTTTATTTTTGATCCCTTCCAGGGCACATGAAACTAATATATTTTATTTTTTCTCACTTGAACATTTTTTATATTATGCTATCCTTCCGGGGAACATACAAAAAATTTTAATCTGATAATTCACCAGTCATAATTGTACCCAATTTAGAATTTCGGACATGTGGTGGATGATGTTGCGATCGCTGTTTTCCGGTAATCGAATGCGCTACGTCATTGACGTTTTCTAGAAAATTTGTTAATCGATCTGTTTTCACAGTTTGAAACAAACCGTTCAAAAATAAGTTTTAGAACTCGCAATTTACCTATAATGATCATTCGAGTTAATAGAAAATTGGCCATAAATGGGCTGAGCTTTACCTGCATGCAATCACTGCAAATCAATTGAAGGAGGACACATAAACCAGTCATTGCATAGGTTGTAGTGTTGCTACTTTTTACGCTATATTGCATATACACAACAGAAAATTCCCGAATTTGAGTCGGCAATAGTCGTTGGTCGCGCGTTTAGGGTTGTGGATCTCGAGACGAATGTTCGCGCTCCGAGACAAAGTGGTTTCTGTATGTCTTTGTGTGTCTCGTCTCTTAGGTCGTACGACACGCTATTGTCTGTCTTGGGTCTCAAGGATATCTTCGACCGGAAATCGTCTGGGTTCTTCGTAAGGCCGAGACTCGACGAGACACAGAAAAAACAGGTCAATTTTTGATGAGTTTAGTCTCGCAGAGTTACTGGAGTTCTCAGTTTTTTCTCGCTGCTTTTCGCTCCCTGAATCTTTTTATGGTCCATTCGCTATTAAGTCGCGCATCAGTTCTTAATCTGAAAATGTTGTCAAATTGTGATTAAAGCATAGATATAGAGATAGATAGTGAGGTCCTTATCTCGCGGCCAAATTTCGATAATATACGTACTCGCGGGCCCACAGCGATTAATTCCATACCTGCGCGGCATTTTTTCTTTGCTATCCATTTATTTATATTTAGATTTTCCATCATAAAGGATGCGACCCCCTTGGCAAAAATTTCGATGATTTTTGTGCCGCAAATATATGTTTGCATCACGATTTAAATACACAAAATAGTAATATAATCAGAAAGGCCATAAATCACTTCTTTATTCATTTACACGAAAATTCATAAAATATGACTTTTAAATATGAAAAGAGAAATGTTTTTCTTGATTACCAATATCCTGGCACTCAATTTGAAAGCTGTTATATTCAACCAATACATCTTATATAAAATGTTGTATAGCAAGTAGTAAAGAAGTGTGTAAGATGACATCTTAAGAGTAGTTTGAACCGTGTAACAGTCGATGGGTTATTGACCTCTGCAATCCATCACTCCAACATCATTGGCAGAATTCGGAAGGCCACTGTATGTCCAATACTGATCATTAATTCTTAAAGAATGTTTACCCTATGACAACTTTTCAGATGTAAAAATAGTCCTTGTGGACTCTTGACCTTTTTTGACCTTTCAACTGCCAAATGTTAGGCAGTCTCTAATTTTTCACGTTACTTCGAAAAGTTACTAAATTAACCTGATGCAGTAATTTCTCAAGTTATCATGGTAACAGCAGAGCATCAAATCAGCCATATTATGAGCCCAGTGAAACCTTTGACCTTTGGCTCGCGCAATTTCAACTCCTTCAACTCAATTTTTTTATACAGGTGAACTCATAGTACACATTTGATCAAAGTTACATTGAAATCCATATGCAGTTCTTTGAGTTTTAATATATGTATTATGGTAACATTAAAATCAAAATAGGCCTTGTAATCTTTGA
>JZLH01S0119995.1:51816-74151 GCA_001188425.1 Eucidaris tribuloides
AAAGAGAGATACATGTCCTGGGATTCTGGTGCATACCCAAAGAGGGTATTTGCACCTATTTTCTCAAGGCATTATTGCGCTGGTGGTTTTGATTGAGTATTGCATACTTTAGTCATATGTAATCACTAATCACTTATAGCTTATGGAAAATTACTGGAATATAACAAAGTACCCGATTGCCGGTTATATATAACCGCAACGTATTTTTGGCAAAACGATGGTCGGAGTTCGTTCTTCTTAACCCATTAAACATGAATGCCGCGAATATTTAGGTTTCCGTATTGTGGTCAAAACGATGGTCGGGGTTTCGTTTTCTTACCCGTTAGACATGAATGCCCGCGATGATTATTCCGTATTTTGGTCAAAACGATGGTCGGGGGTTTGATTTTTAACCCTAAGACATTATATAACGTAAAAACAATGATCGTTTTGAACCAAAATACGGAACTTAATTATTAGCGGCACATATGTAACTGTAAGAAACAGAACCCGACCATCATTTTGACGCAAAATATGGAACTAAATATTCGGAGCATTTCATGTCCTAATCGGGTAAAAACGAATCCCCGACCATCCGTTTTGACGCTAAATACGGAATAAATATTTGTGGCATTTCATGTCTAACGGGTAAAACATGATCGCCACGACCCATCGTTTTAACCAAAATACAGAACTAAATATTCGCGGCCATTCATGTCTAATGGTAAGAAACGAACCCAACCGACCAATGCGTGTTTGACCAAAATATGAAACTAAATATTTGAGGGCATTCATGTCTAACGGGTAAAAACGTAATCCCAGACCATCGTTTTTGACCAAAAATACGGAACTAAATATTCGTGGCATTCATGTCTAATGGGTAAAAACGAAACACTCCGACCATGCAATTTTGACCAAATACGAACTAAGTATTAGCGCATTCATGTCTGACGGTAAAAAAACGAACCCTCGACGATGCGTTTTTCAACAATCATAACGGACCAAATACAACCTAACTTAATATGTGATATTTGCGACCCAGTCCGAGCCGATTTAAAAAGAAAAATCCCGCTGTTAATGAGTTTGTTTTTAATTTTCTATTGGCGAGGTCGAAAGTCGGGGTGGCGGTTTAATACAACCGCAATAGGTAATCTTTTTAAAATTTTTTGTATTTCACGCTACAACAAACCATGGCTTGAACTTAACCATTCGCACTCGAGTGAGATTTGTAGGGGCTTAGAATGTCTTGCCAGGGTGTTCTTCGTTGCATATCCATGCCGCTTAGCAGCGCGAGACGCCACCAAAGATGTGGACTTAGAGGGGTGGCGTGGGCCAGAGGGGGCGGAGCTGGAGGCGATGATGGGCTGCTGGGTTTTGGTGGACTGAGTGTTTCCCAACTCGCTCTGTCACATAATACCCTTTCTTGAAGCTTCTCGTTCCCATGTAAATAGAAAATACAGAAGTTCAGTGATTGTAACACTTGGATGATTTACACACAGTGATACCATGCAGTCAAGTGGACCATATGGACAGCCATATGCATACAAACTAGAATGACTGTAAGCATTTAGCTTCAAGTATTTAGATTAAGCTAAAATCAAATTTTTGAAATACGTATGCGAACCCTATTACGCCAAAGAAGCAATTTCACCCTATCAAAGCCAAAATGCTTCAAAACGTATGCCACAAAACAAACTTTTTGCTTGTTCTTACAGGCGATTGTTGCTTGGTTTTTTTTTTCAAAGTCTGTAACACCCAGCTTGAGCACTCTTGTGTAATAGAACGTGTATGAGTTTAAAATATGTCGTCTCGTAAGCTACATCAGGAAGGCAGAATAAGTGAAGGCAAAAATTGCTTCTGAATCATGATCGGAACTATCACTTCCCGACAAGGAGGACATTTTAGTGGTTAGCACACGGACTATGAACCCAAAACATGATGAAGTCTTGAAACGCAAGTCCAAGACCGAGACCACCAATAAAATTGGCCTGGAACCATGCCTGGATACAACACTGCCACACACTCTTACCCTGTGATGGGTTCGGCCTGGACTGCTGGTCAGGGCCAAGAGACACCTGGTCGTAAGTTCTCCGAGAGCTGCTGACGTGTTACTGATCTCTGAGCCTTGTTGAGGAGCATCCAGTGGGCTTTCGGCTTGGTGTGGTCCAACTCAGCTCTGGAGGACATTCCGAGCTGGTTCAACTGTCGCATAACAGAAATCACAATCCAAGTTGAGTTTTTTCAAGTTTCTGGTGTCAACGTCACCTACCTTATGAAATCCTTCTAAGAGATATTTTTTCCCTGAAAATGATCATTTTCTACAAAGTAAAGCACAAGACTTTCCGCAGCATATTCTATAAACAAAAAAGTAAAGTAATGTGTAATATATCTTTGGCTGCAAACAGCACGATCTTAACAGAACCACATTTCAAAATTAAGCTATTTCATGCTTCTTTGGTCATTTTTCATCTGATTTTGAATAAATCTGCATAAATCAGCAATAAATCAGCATAATTAAGAATTTTCAAAATGTGTGTGGAATTTGAAAAGCCTCTCTGACCTCTGTAATAATGATCAAATTTCATTTGAGGTGGATGCCAGCAACTCCCAAATCCCCCCAGAACTGAGCCAGTGAGTGATCCATGTTACTCAAGGGCCAGACCTCTCCCGTAGTTGGCGTCTGAACAATCTGGGCTTCAACACAGGGAAAGGCCTGCTCCTGGACAGCTCCAGGGCCGGTGATGCCGGAGCTCCATTCTCGCATCTCTCTGGAGGGACTCCTCCAAGGGCTATTCCTCTCGCTTCCTCCAGGAACTCTTGTTCTCCGCGAGAGAACTGCTTCTGCAAACTCTGTCAACGGATTAAAGAACGGAAGATCTTTGAAAATTACATCCTTTAAAGCAGGGAATTCATTTGCATCCTTCCACAGCAGAGAGAAAAAAAAAACCAAGGTGGTTCGCGAACCAGTGAGTCTCACCCCGATTTCGCGATCAAATTAAAACATGCAATATGACCTGTTGTCCCCCAGATGAACCCTTTTGACCTCCCCATCCTAATCAATCAAACATGTGGTTATTACCCACTGATTCGTTTTTTCCAAGTTTGGACAAAATGATGCAAAAATACATCAAGTTGACATTTTGACCCGCCAAATACCTTTCGACGTCTCCATCCTCATCAACAAACATGTGGTATTACCCACTGCATCATTTGTTCCAAGTTGAAGAAAAACACAACTGTGCACAAAAAAAGAAACGAGAAAGTTAACCTTTTGACCCTAGAAAAGTGTTGAAACACAATTGATGCAAAATAAAGAAATGACAAAAAGTTACCTTTTCACCACCTAAGATAACTTTGAACCATCACCATCTTCATCACAAACATTTGGTATTCACCCAGCTGATCATTTCTGGTTTTTCAGTTTGAACAACATACTGATGCACAAAAAGGAAAATGAGCACTAAAGTTAAACAAAAACTTTAAAGAAAAAATGATGCACATGTCTCTATACATTTGACCTTCTTGACGCCTTTATAGAATGACCTTTGACCTCATCATCCCTCATACAACATGCATTGTATCACCCAAGGATCATAGTACTCAAGTGTGAAACACAACATGATGGGCAGAAATAACAAAGCAAATGGAGCAGCAAGTTAAAAACAAAACGAGTTTAACTTTTCGTAACAGACCAACAGACAAACGGGACAAAGTGAATTACTAGCCTAGGTCCTGCAAACTTTGTTCAGCGCGAGGACGACAAAATCGCTGATAATCCTTAGGCAATTGATGGAGGACATGTCTGTGAAATCAAAAATTTTCCATTAATGTTTGAAAAATGCACAAAAAACAGATTGCTCATTTCGTGCATGTAGGGATTGTAGGGTATGATAAGAGACAATAATTCAATTCAAATTCAACTACTATATTCCACTATACCAAATTTGGTATTATTTCTTCTTCATACAGCATATTTACACAATGTTGATATTTAGTCCCTTGAAAAGAGGTGCCTGCATTTAAAGGTTGCATCATTCTTGAGTTAACAAATCACATACTTTGCTCATATTTGATTCAAATGGAAGAAAGAATACATAAAAGTACAGAGTTCAAAAATTTAGGATTTATATATTGTAAAATTTTGAAATTTATATAAACAAAAATTGAAATTGGGCCATTGCTCAAGTTATATTTAGTGATGGAAGTCTAGGTTTCAGATACTGATTAGTAGCTCTACCTACTAATTTTGTATTTTGGCAGCCAGTGTAACTATATGCAAAATCAGCTTGACAGTCATCCCAAGTTGCATGTTGTGAGTTTTTTGACCTTGTAAGCTTCAATCAACAGGTTATTCAGTTTTTTCACTACATGATACTCAAATCGGGTTCTGGAAAGTCAGAAGATTTCAACGACTGTGTAATTCAAAATTCAGTGAGTGCCTTTATAAAACAGTGACAAACAATCTTAATTTCATACAGTCCATTTTATTTTTAAAATAATCTTGTAAAAGGCATTCTGCAAGTAGCCTTCAGCTGAGACTGGACCTGTATTCAGGTCTTTCTTGGCAAATGGTCCTGCAGGTCGTCAATTCAGCTTCACAGCTCTGTAATCCTGAGACACTGCTCTCACCAGTCTCTTGACTGCCATCAATTTCAGGCCTCCACTGAGTAACAGCGTTGTGGCTTCCTGGACTTGAGAGTCCAACTTCAAAGGGAAGCTCTCAGATGAAAAGCCTGAGAAAGATGAAATACACATCATATTTACCTTTAATTATTCACATAACAAGAATCTTGCTGCAGGATGGTGTCATAGTTAATCAGTTATAAAGTTACATTATGCCAATCTGACCGACTGAAAAGGGAAAGTTTTCGTTGGCATTTTGTTGGTGATGTATTTTGTGTTATACTCGATCCTGAAATCACAGAAGTCGCCAAACGTTATCAATTATTTTTGAGTAAGTTAAATATACAAGTGCGTTGCACCTGGACTATCACTTGCCTATCAAGTCCCGCTTTTGGCGTGGCCAGCATGCCACGGCAAATTACTATTTACTATTACTTTACGTTAGAGGTTAGAAAATTTGATCTAAAACCCATTCGCATTATCATGGAAAAAACATCCTTGATAACATCGATTATCGCCTTTAGTTTTGAAAAATCGATTTGTGATATATAAGATAAATCTATTTTAGGCCTGAAATAAAATTGACAGTGTGCCTCTTAGGGCTGTTATCAAAATGTGGTCAAGAAACATGTTGCTTTGTGTAGACCCTCTTCGTAAACCAATCAGGAGATTTTGTTGGTGCTGACGGTTATAAATAAATGACACTTTTGGTTGCAAGTGTGTTGACAGATTTGTTGAAACAAAATACTAAACTGCACTATGTCTCTGCATTACCACCAAGTTGATAGCTGAAGCAGCATGGAGGTCTCATACCTCCTGTTTACCTCTCGTGTGCAGAGTATTCTCAGCTAATGGGAAATTCTTTGTCCCTACCCACTGAGTACATTTGCATTAGCCCATTAGTTTCATGTCGACGTATTTTGTAAGACAATCTAACTATACAGTCCTACAGATTACATCCAGCTTTAATGCCATCAAATTTTCGCGGCGATCGCGAATCCACCGACAGGATCTGAATGAGGGCGCTATTATCCCCCCCACCCCCACACCCGGGGTAGCAAGACTGGAAATTAGCGCCGGATCTTTTGAGGGTTAAACAAGTTTTATTGTTTATCAGCTGTTTTCCAAAATATTTTCTTTCAACATTATTATTTTTCTGTTTGTTTATGAATTTATTCATTCTTTTCTTTTGTTATCACAACACTTGTAAATACGTTTCACTTGAAGACTCTAACATTGTTAAGCTTAACAGCTTTCCTTTGTGACAAACCAGTTATTTGATCAACTCAAATACTTCTTCTGTACAAATAAATAGAATAAATACTATAAACAGATCAATACTAAGTAAATATTGGTAAATGAAATAAGATTACATCATATATAGTGAATAAATAAATAAATAAATACATACAATGACAAATCTTTTCGATGATTAAGAATCATTTTTAAGTGCACTGATTTCTTATGGTAAAGATCTCAACTACAAATGTACATAAATAAATACAGAAGAAAAATGAGAGCTAAACAATTACCTTTTGACACTGCCTTTGTAGAAAGGTCTTTCGGTGTTGTTTAAACTCCAGTGCGTGCTGGCACCAACTCGGCTTCACCAGCTTCCTGCTGCTCAATCTGGCGCAACAATGCCTGCCTTTCCTGCTCTGCACTTCTTAAGGAAGTGAAAACCCCTCCCTTGCTGTTTGAGTTGTGGCAGTTGGTTGGTGGCTTCCAGGAGTTCCTCTTGTGTCTTGCCAGCATCCAGCAAATTGAATTAGATGAACAACATATCAATGCAAACTTTCTGCTTAATTATGTTCAGATTGTTGGCTACATGATTAGGACATTGCAAAATATTGCAGAATTCTTGAACAACTTTTTTTCGATAGATTTTTTCCGGTCTGGTTCCAGATCTCTAAGGGACCAATAACAATGCCGAATAGGACCAATATAATTGCATTTCCCGCCATAATAGTGGTAAGACAATGAGAAAGGGGGGGGGAAGGGGGGCTTATGCTGTATTCCAAATCAAATGAATTCTGTATTTATTTGTTTTTATTTGAATCTTTTAATCAGAAAGGTTGAAAAACAAATTAAATGAACTCAATTGTCATTGTTGATGCTTTATCCCATTAAACTGTGAATTTCCCACATGATATGTTAAATTTTTATTGCATCGCTTGTTAAAGAAAATCAATTAATTGGGTCCTAGGTTTCAATTAGTGTGATAATGCATCACAGTATCCTGAATGTAGCAGATCATACCAGTGAATACCAGGGTATGTACTACACTTTTATTGATCAGAAGATACATGAAAAGAAAATTTAAAGCACAGGCTAACATTGCTGGAGCCTTCAAATTAAAAATTAGTGAAAATAAAACTTTGCCATCTAGAGCTACATGAGTAGTGTTTAAACGACAAGATAAAACACCCTAGAATACAAATGTTTGGGAATGATTTATGCTACCACTGGCAAGCCCAAGTTTAGTTTGGGGATTTTTTTGTTATTTTGAAAGCTTTATGCCCAAAGTCATAACCCTGGCAATAAATAGATTCCTGATATGTCTTAGTTTTTTTTTTATGAATTTTATGAAATGTCGGGGGGGGGGGGACCCCTACATTTTTGACCATATTTTTAGCATTATAGACATCCAAAGGGTTAATTAAGGTGTTAAGGTTTATCCGAGTTATACCTTCATCTGAAAGAGCAGGAGTCTGCTCTTTTCAGATAGGTATAACTCAGTATAACCTTAACGCCTTCGGCACTGTCGAGGGGGCGGAGCCCCCGAAGTTTTTTAAATTGAGGCCTTATAAGTGGCCCAGAATGGCTCTATGATAATTTCAAACTAACAAAATACAAATTAACTCAAACTAACAATTTATTATTTTTTCTCATTGCTGGCATCCATGTGCCGTTCAGAAGCCAGATGCGCCACTGTGATAGACCCTGACATATATGATGTAAATATATTTGACCCTGACTACTTAAAGAATTCAGAGCAACAGCAATCTTTCTTACCACTGTCTTCTGGCATCTAGTTTCTCCTGGCAGATCTTGTATCTGTGATTGGCATCGACAAAGTCCCTCTCAAGAAACATCTCTTTCTCTCAGCATCAAGTTTCTCTTCAACATTTCATCCATTTTTTTGGCAATTCTCGCCATTTTTCTGTCCACCGCTCTTCCATTTGTTCCTTTTAATTTACCCTTTTCAGCAGCAATTCTCATATTCTCTTTCCTTTATGGTCACATTCCTGGAATACACACCGGCACATACATAAGAGAGATAAAACAAAGTTACACATGATAAACATGTACAGTAATGATAATATCATCGCTGGGCGTGACAAACCTCGTATCTCAAAAATGTTGAATGTTTAGGAGATCAACTGATACAGTTCTGATTCATCCAGCGTATAAATGTCAATAATGTATATAATAAAGGCGACTGGACTTGACTGTTTGAACTTCTGAACGAGAACGTTTCGCGTCTATGCCGGCGACGCTTCATCGCTCTCTCTGGAAGAGCGGCGGGAAATTAGAGTCATTGCGACTCTCGCGCAGACGCACCTGATGCCCTGGTTAAGACGTCTCATCAGAATTCAAACATAATCAGTCGCCTTGATTTATATACATTATTTATTTGACTTTTTCAGGGAGGCAACAAGACATGGCTACATTACCATTGACAGCAAATGGAGGCAGTCAACTTTCGTCTGTCAATAGTGCGCCTCATTTTTGCAGTTGCATAGTAGGATGAGGTTTGAAAATACATGTTAAGTATTTTTTAGCTATAGCAGATCATGAAAGAACTACATTTTCACCCAAACTTGAGAACACAGTCTTTGTACAGCCCAGTGACGATAAGGTATTTTTTCATTTCTGAATTACTTTGTGTTTGTTTCTACTGTTGAATTAGGTATTCGCGTTTTCCGGTATAACTCGTTTTTAATTGATATTTTATTTTGTCGGTATTCCAGTATTGCCATCGAAAAAATATTGCTATAGTCAAACTTTCTTTTCTGATATCCTGTTTGTTCTCCGATATTTTCTTCCATATATCGACAAAATAACACATCCATTTACAATTCATAAACTTTCCTTCACACAATAAACTGCCCTCCGAAAAGAGATATTCTTCTTTGATTATTCCACGCGGAATTTGCCGATTGCGGACACGCTTTACAATGTACAGATATGTCGCATGTCGCCATCAATGCGTCGCAACTCAATTTCCCGTCGACGTCTAGCCGGCCCACGGAGAGATATATGGCGGCCTTTTGTCCTTTCCTGTCATTTACCGTTGAGCGGCGCATGTTGCCAGAAGACGGCAAATAGAGCTAGAGCCGACGCCGCAATCTTTGCAATCTATATTTTTCTTGTGTGCGCGAGCTGATATGCGAGGGAAAGTTTCTTTATAAAAGCATCTTATAATCTATTTTGGTGGAGTCAACAGTTAATTGTTGTTGATATTCCAATGATAGAGGTATGTTCATATGTAAAAACTATTTTCATCTCTACACAATTCGTTTCAACTGTTCTTACCATCAGTCAATAATTGACTTCAGTCCACAAAACATTGCCATCGTGTTGTGTGTGTAGTGCTTTAAGCATCGAGTTGTGGCATTTGCTAGAGTCGCGAGTCGGCCCGCTACGGGCTGGTATACCGCGGTTTAACAATATTTTTTTCACGGGTATCGGTTATACGTCCGAAATATTATACCGACATTCTTTACTGTTTATAACAGCTGAAACTTTAACCGCCGTATATTAACTGGGGGGGGGGGTCAATTTGACGAATTTCGCGACCATGCCGCCGTGCAAAATTTTTTCACTGCGTCGCTCGCCGACTTTTTACTTTCAAGTCTTGCGCATCTTTTGAGACCATTTTCGCAAAAATTGGACATACGCGTTAACGACGGCGCGCGACTTTTTAATCATGCATGTCAACCCAAAATTGCTCAAAAACGTGATTTCGTGTACAAATCAATGGAAATGGTGTTTTCAGCCAGAAATCATAAATGTATGATTATTTTGCTTTTACTGTTGAACATGAATAATTTTTATGCTGTTACGATTGCAAAAGTGTCCCCAACAAATTTCATCCATAAAAAATAGAAAACAAAGTCGAAAAAAACAAGACAATACATAAGAAAGTTCACAAAACAATGAAAACATAACATTATTCCAATTTGGCAAATTTTTTTGTAGATAATTGTTAGAAATGTCAAAAATGAATATTTTCAACGCAAAAAATTAGCATTCTAACTAGTCTGTAATAGCTGAGTTAATAGCGAAAAACACATTCATACACTTATTTGGCATATTAATTACTAAAAAATAAGAACAAAAATAATTTTTTGCAATTTCGACTATACAGTCGGTAGTTTACATCGGCTCTATGCCCATGCAATTTTCGCGGCGATCGCGGCGATCGCGCTGAGATCTCAGGCGGGGGGGGGTCAAATTGCCCCACCCCTCCCCCCCCCAGTGAAACTGGTCTGAAATAGCCCAGTTAGGGTCAAAGTTTCAGTGTATAAACAGTAAAGAATGTCGGTATAATAAATTTCCGGTATACCGATACCGCTGAAAAAATATTGTTAAAACCCGGTATACCAGCCCGTAGTGGGCGACTCGCGACTCTAGCAACTGCACAACTCGATGCTGTAAGCACTACACACACAACATCGATGGCAATGTGTTGGACTGAAGTCAATTATTGACTGACGGTAGAACAGTTGAAACGATGTATAAGTGAAAATATTTTTAATATGAACATACCTCTATCATTGGAATATCAACAACAATTAACTGTTTGACTCACCAAAATTATAATGTCTTTATAAAAGAAATTTCCCTCCGCATATCAGTCTCGCGCACACAAGAAAAATATGAGATTGCAAAGATTTGCGCGGTCGGCTCTAGCTCTATTTCCGTCTTCTGGACATGCGCCCTCAACGGTAAATGACAGGAAAGGACAAAGGCCGCAAATCTCTCCGTGGCGCGGCTAGAGTCGACGGGAATTGAGTTGCGACATTGATGCGACATGCGACATATCTGTACATGTGAAAGCGGTCCGCAATCGGCAAATTCCGCGTGAATAATCAAAGAAATATCTTTTTCGGAGGCAATTTATTGTGGAAGGAAAGTTATGAATTGTAAATGGATGTTGTTATTTTGTCGATATATGGAAGAAAATATCGGAGAAAAACAGGATATCAGAAAAAGTTGATATAGCGATATTTTTTTCGATGGCAATACTGGGAATACCGACAAAATAAAATATCAATTAAAAAACGTTATACCGGAAAACCGACATACCCTAATAAACAGTAGAACAAACACAATAGTATTCAGAAAATGAAAAATACTTATCGTCACTGGGGTGACAAGACCTTGTATCTCAAGTTTTGGGTGAAAATGAGTTTCTTTCATGATCTTATAGCTAAAAATACTTAACATGTATTTTCAAACCCTCATATGCCCAACTGCAAAAATGAGGCCACTATTGACAGACGAAAGTTGACTGCCTCCATTGGCTGTAATGGTTAATGCGCCGATGTTTGTTGGCTCTCCTAAACATCAATAAATAATGTATATAAATCAAGGCGACTGGATTTATGTTTGAATTCTGATGAGACGTCTTAACAGCATCAGTGCGTCTGCGCAGAGTCGCAATGACGCTAATTTCCCGCCGCCTCTTCAGAGGAGCTGATGAAGCGTCCCGGATAGGACGCAAAACGTTCTCATCAGAATTCAAACGTAAGTCCAGTCGCCTTGATTTATATACATTATTGACATTTTACCTGGATGAATCAGAACTTGTATCAGTTGATCTCCTAAACATTCAACATTTTTGAGATACGAGGTTTTGTCACCCCAGCGATGATATATCATTACTGTACATGTTTTCATGTGTAACTTTGTTTTAATCTCTCTTATGTATTTGTGTGTATTCCAGGAATGTGACATAAAGAAAGAAAATATGAGAATTGCTGCTGAAAAGGGTAAATTAAAGGAACAAATGGAAGGGGTGGACAGAAAAATGGCGGAGAATTGCCAAAAAATGGATGAAATGTTGAAGAGAGAACTTGATGCTGAAGAAAGCAGATGTTTACTTGAGAGGGACTTTGTCGATGCCAAAGCACAGATACAAGATCTCCAGGAGAAACTAGATGCCAGAGACAGTGGTAAGAAAGATGCTGTGCTTCTGAATCTTTAGTAGTCAGGGTCCATATATTTACATCATATTGTTCTCAAACAGTGGCGCATCGGGCCTTCTGAAGCGGCACATGGATGCCACCATGAAAAAATAATAAATTGTGTAGTTTGATTTAATTTGTATTTCTGTAGTTGAAATTAATCATAGAGCCATTCTGGGCCACTTATAAGGCCTCATATTTAAAAACTTCGGGGGCTCCGCCCCCTCGACCCAGTGCCAGGCGTTAAGGTTATATGAGTTATACCTCATCTGAAAGAGCAGACTCTGCTCTTTCAGATGAGGTATAACTCGGATAAACTTAACACCTTATTAACCCTTTGGATGCTATAATGTAAAAATATGGTCAAAAATGCCCGGGGTTTCCCCCCCCCCCCCCGACATTTTCATAAATTCATATAAAAAAAAAAACTAAAGACATTCAGAATCTATTATTGCAGGGTTATGACTTTGGGGCATAAAGCTTTCAAATAACAAAAAAATCCCCCAAACTAAACTTGGGCTTGCCAGTGGTAGCATAAATTTCCAAACTTTGTATTCTAGAGTGTTTATTTGTCTGTTTAAACACTACTATGTAGCTCAGATAGCAAAGTTTGACCACTTTTTTAATTTGAAGCTCCACAATGTTAGCCTGTGTCTTTAAATTTCTTTTCATGTATTTCTCGATCAATAAAACAGGTAGTACATAAATCCCTGGTATTAATATGTTGTACATATCAGGATACTGTGATGCATTATCACACTATTGAAACCTAGACCCAATAATTGATTTTTCTTTTACAAGCAGATGCAATCAAATTTAACATATCATGTGGAAAATTCCACAGTTACTTAATGGTAGAAAAGCATAACATGGACAATTGCAGTTACATTATTAATTTTGTTTTCAACCTTTTGCATAAAAGATTCAAATACGAAACAAATAAATAACAAATTCATTTCGATTTGGAATACAGCATAACCGCCCCCCCCCCCCCCCCCAACTTTTTCCTACCATATTTGCGGGAATGACATTATATTGGTCCTTATTTTGGGCAAAGTTTATTGCTCCCTAGAGATCTGGAACCAGACCGAAAAAGTTCTATCAGAACCAAAAAAGTTTGTTAGTTTGACAATATTTTGTAATTGTTACACATGTGATACAATCACATATTTGCTTGCAGATCTTGGCAAGACACAAGAGGAACTCCTGGAAGCCACCAACCAATGCACACAACTCAAACAGAGGGAGGTTTCTCACTTCCTAGAAGTGCAGAGCCAGGAAGCAGCCATGTTGGCCCAGATTGAGCAGCAGGAAGCTGTAGAAAGCCGAGTTTGGTGCAGCACGCATGGAGTTAAACAACACCGTAGACCTTCTACAAAGGCAGTGTCAAAGGTAATTGTTTAGCTCTCATTTTTCTTCTGTATTTATTTATGTACATTTGTATGTTTGAGATCTTTACATAAAAATATGCACTTAAAAGATTCTTAATCATCAAAATGTTTGTCATTGTATGTTTATTTATTTATTTATTCATATATATATGTATCTATTTATTTATCTATTTACTTAGTATTGATCTGTTTATGTATTTATTTATTTATTTGTACAGAGAAGTATTTTGAGTTATCAATAATCTGGTTGTCACAAAGGAACTGTTAAGATTAACAATGTAAAGTCTTCCAAGTGAACGTATTTACAATGTTGTGTAACAAAAGAAAAGAATGAATAAATTCATAAAACAAACAGAAAAATAAAATGTGAAAGAAAATATTTTGGAAACAGTGATAAACAATGAAAACTTGTTAACCCTAAAAGATCCGGGCTATTTCCAGTCTTGCTACCCCGGGTGTGGGGGGGGGGGAGTTAATAGCCCCTCATCAGATCTCGGTCGTGGATTGCGCGATCGCCGCGAAAATTTGCATGCGCATAAAGCTGGATGTAATCTGTAAGACTGTATAGTTAGATTTTACAAAATACCGTCGACTATGAAAACCTAATGGGCTAAATGCATGTACTACAGTGGGAGGGACCAAGAATTTCCCATAGCTGAGAATACTCTGCACACGAGAGGTAAAAACAGGGAGGTATGAGACCTCCATGCTGTTCAGCTATCAAACTGGTGGTAATGCAAGAACAGTAGTGCATTTAGTATTTTGTCAACAAATCTGTCAACACACTGCCAACCAAAAGTGTCATTTATAAACCGTCAGCACCACAAATCTCCTGATCTGGTTACAAGAGGGTCTACACAAAGCAACATTGTTTTGACCACATTTTGATAACAGCCCTAAAGAGCACACTGTCAATTTATTTAAGCCTAAAATAGATTTATCTTATATATCACAAATCTGTTTTTCAACTAAGGCGATAAATCATGTTATCAAGGATGTTTTTTCCATGATAATGGAATGAGGTTTAGATCAAATTTTGCTACCTCTAACGTAAAGTATAGTAAATTAGTAATTGCCGTGCTGCTGGCCACGCCAAGCGACTGATAGGCAATTGATAGTCCAGGTGCAACGCACTTGTATTTTGAACTTACTCAAAAATATTGATAACGTGTTGGGACTCTGTGGATTTAGAGATCAGTATAACACAAAAATACTATCACCAACAAATGCAACAAAACTTTCCTTTTCAGTCGTCAGATGGGCATAACTGTACTTTATAACTGATTAACTTATGACCCATCCTGCAGCAAGATTCTTGTTATGTGGAATATAAAGGTAAATATATGTTGTATTTCATCTTTCTTCAGCTTATCATCTGAGAAGCTTGCCCTTGAAGTGGAACTCAAGTCCAGGAGCACAACGCTGTACTCAGTGGAGGCTGAAATGATGGCAGTCAAGAAGACTGGTGAGGAGCAATGTGCCTCAGGATTACAGAGCTTGAAGCTGAATTGGACGACCTGCAGACATGCCAAGAAAGACCTGATACAGGTCCAGTCTCAGCTGAGAGGTACTGTGCAGAATGCCTTTTAAAGATTATTTAAAATAAGTGCTGATGAAATTTAAGATGGATTTGCAGCTGTTTATAAAGGCACTCACTGAATTTTGAATTTACACAGTCGTTGAAATCTTCTGACTCTCCAGACCCGGATTTGAGTATCATGTAGTGAAAAACTGAATACCTGTTGATTGAAGGCTTACAAGGTCAAAAAACTCACAACATGCAATTGGATGACTGTCAAGTGATTTTGCTATAGTTACACTGTGCCAAATACAAAATTAGTAGGTAGAAGCTACATCAGTATCTGAAACCTAGACTTCCATCACTAAAATATACTTGAGCAATGGCCCAATTCAATTTTGTTTATATAAATTTCAAAAATTTTACAATATATAAATCCTAAATTTTGAACTCTGTACTTTTATGTATCTTTCTTCATTTGAATCAAATATGAGCAAAGTATGTGATTTGTTAATCAAGAAGACAACGCTTTAAATGCAGGCACCCTCTTTTGCAAGGCTAAATATCAACATTGTGTAAATATGCTGGTATGAAGAAGAAAATACCAATTTGGTATAGTGGAATTATAGTAGTTAGAATTTGAATTGAATTATTGTCTCTTAGATACCTAAATCCCTACATGCACGAAATGGCAATTGTTTTTTTGTGCATTTTTCAAATTAATGGAAATTTCTGATTTCACAGACATGTCCTCCATCAATTGCCTAAGGATATCAGCGAATTTTTGTCTCGCCTGAACAAAGTTTGGCAGAGACCTAGGCTAGTAATCACTTTTCCCCGTTTGTCTGTTGGTCTGTTACGAAAATGTTAAACTTTTTGTTTAACTTGCTCTCATTTCTTTATTTCTGCATCATTTGTGTTCACACTTGGTACAAATGATCCTTGGGTGATACCACATGCATGTTGATGAGGATGATGAGGTCAAAGGTCATCTAAGGGTCAAAAGGTCAAATGATATGAGACCATGTGCATCATTTTTCTTAAAGTTTTTGTTTAACTTTAGCTCATTTCCTTTTTTGTGCATCAGTTTTGTTCAAACTGAAAACAAATGATCAGTGGGTAATACCAAATGTTTGTTGATGAAGATGGTGAGGTCAAAAGTTATCTAGGGGTGAAAAGGTAACTTTTGCTCATTTCTTTATTTCTGCATCAATTGTGTTCAAACTTTCTAGGGGTCAAAAGTTAACTTTCGCTCGTTTCTTTTTTTGTGCATCAGTTGTGTTCAAACTTGGAACAAATGATCAGTGGGTAATACCACATGTTTGTTGATGAGGATGGAGACGTCAAAGGTCATTTGGGGGTCAAAATGTCAACTGATGTATTTTTGCATCAATTTTGTCCAAACTTGGAACAAACGATCAGTGGGTAATACCACATGTTTTGTTGATTAGGATGGGGAGGTCAAAGGTCATCTGGGGGACAAAAGGTCATATTGCATGTTTTATTGATCGCGAAATCAGGTGAGACTCATGGTTCGCGAACCACCTTGGTTTTTTTTTCTCTCTGCTGTGGGAGGGATGCAAATGAGATTCCCTGCCTTTAAAGGATGTAATTCTCAAGATCTTCCGTCTTTATCCGTTTGACAGAGTTTGCAGAAGCAGTTCCTGGAGAACAAGACGTTCCTGGAGGAGGAGAGAATAGCCCTGGAGGAGTCCTCCAGGGAGATGGAGAATGAGCTCCGCATCACCGGCCTGGAGCTGTCCAGGAGCAAGGCCTCCCTGTGTGAAGCCCAGATTGTCAGACGCCAACTACAGGAGAGTCTGGCCACTTTGAGGTAGGGACATATGGCATTCACTCACTGGCCTCAGTCTGGGGGATTTGGGGGTTGCTGCATCCCCCCAAATGAAATTTGATCATATTACAGAGGTACAGAGAGGCTTTCAAATTTCCACACACAATTTTGAAATTCATTAATTATGCTGATTTATGCAGATTTATTCAAAATCAATGAAAAATGACAAAAGAAGCCTGAAATAGCTTAATTTTGAAATGTGTTCTGTCTAAGATCGTGCTGTGCAGGCAAGAGATATATTACACATTACTTTACTTTTTTGTTTATAGAAATTGCTGGGAGATCTTGTGCTTTACTTGTAGAAATGATCATTTAGGAAAAATATCTCTAGAAGGGATTTCATAAGTAGGTGACGTTGACACAGAAACTTGAAAAAACTCAACTTGGATTGTGATTTCTGTATGCGACAGTGACCAGCTGGAGTCCCTCCAGAGTGAGTTGGACCACACCAAGGCCCAAGCCCACTGGATGCTCCTCAACCAAGGCTCAGAGATCAGTAACACGTCAGCAGCTCTCGGAGAACTCTACGACCAGGTGTCTCTGGCCCTGACCAGGGTCCAGGCCGAACCCATCACCAGGGTAAGAGTGTGTGGCAGTGTTGTATCCAAGGCCAGGCTTCCAGGCCAATTTTATGGTGGTCTCGGTCTTGGACTTGGTTCAAGACTCTCATCATGTTTTGGTCATAGTCCGTGTGCTAACCACTAAATGTCCTCCTTGTCGGGAAGTGATAGTTTCCGATATGATTCAGAAGCAATTTTTGCCTTCACTTATTCTCCTCCTGTGTAGCTTTACGAGCACGAACATATTTTAAACTCACACGTTCTGATTAAGCAAGAGTGCTCAAGCTGGTGTTACAGAGCTTGAAAAAAAAACCAAGCAAATGCCTGTAAGAACAAGCAAAAAGTTTGTTTTGTGCATACGTTTTGAAGCATTTGCTTGATAGGGTGAAAATTGCTTCTTCTGGCGTAATAGGTTCTGCATACGTATTTCAAAAATTGATTTAGCTTAATCTAAATACTTGAAGCTAATGCTTACAAGTCATTCCTAGTTTGTATGCATATGGCTTCCATATGTCCACTTGTGCATGGTATCACTGTGTGAAATCATCCAAGTGTTACAACACATGAATTTGTATTTCTACATTTACAGGTAACAGAAGCTTCAAGAAAGGGATTTGTGACAGAGCGACGTGGGAAACACTCAGTCCACCAAACCCAGCAGCCATCATCGACCTCCAGCTCCGCCCCCTCTGGCCCCGCCCCCTCTAAGTCCACATCTTTGGTCGTCTCGGTGCTAAGGGCCATGGAATGCAAAGAAACACCTGGCAAGACATCTAGCCCTACAAATTCACCCGAGTGCAATGGTAAGTTCAAGCCATGGTTTGTTGTAGGTGAAATACAAAAAATTTTAAAAGATTTACCGTATTTGCCGGTGTATAAACCGCACCCCCGACTTTCGACCTCGCCAAAAAAAAAAAAATTAACAGCGGGATTTTCTTTTTAAAATGGTGGGGTCGCAATATCACTATAAGTAGGGTTAGTATTTGGCTCCGTATGATGTTGAAAACGATCGTCGAGGGTTCGTTTTTTACCCGTCAGACATGAATGCGCTAATACTTAGTTCCGTATTTTGGTCAAAATGATGGTCGGGGTTTCGTTTTTTACCCATTAGACATGAATGCCACGAATATTTAGTTCCGTATTTTGGTCAAAACGATGGTCGGGGATTCGTTTCTTACCCGTTAGACATGAATGCCTCAAATATTTAGTTCCATATTTTGGTCAAAACGATGGTCGGGGGTTCGTTTCTTACCCATTAGACATGAATGCCGCGAATATTTAGTTCTGTATTTTGGTTAAAACGATGGTCGGGGGATTCATGTTTTACCCGTTAGACATGAATGCCACAAATATTTAGTTCCGTATTTAGGTCAAAACGATGGTCGGGGATTCGTTTCTTACCCGTTAGACATGAATGCTGCGAATATTTAGTTCCATATTTTGGTCAAAATGATGGTCGGGGTTCGTTTCTTACCAGTTACATATGAATGCCGCTAATATTAAGTTCCGTATTTTGGTCAAAACGATCATTGTTTTTACGTTATCAGCGGCACTGATGTCTTAGGGGTAAAAATCAAACCCCCGACCATCGTTTTGACCAAAATACGGAACTAAATATTCGCGGCATTCATGTCTAACGGGTAAGAAACGAAACCCCGACCATCGTTTTGACCAAAATACGGAACTAAATATTCGCGGCATTCATGTTTAATGGGTAAGAAACGAACTCCCGACCATCGTTTTGACCAAAATACGTGCGGTTTATACACCGGCAAATACGGTACTTTGTTTATTCCAGTATCATTTCCAAAGCTATAAGTGATTAGTGATTACAATATGACTAAAGTATGCAATACTCAATCAAACACAGGAATAATGCCTGTAGAAATAGGTGCAAATACCCTCTTGGGTATGCACCAGAACCCAGAATTCCACATTGAAAAACAAAAAAGTTCCACACCAGTGGGAGAGGGGACACCCCCTTCCCACACTACCCTCCCCTTCCCTTGGTCGCTTTGTTCCCTTGCATCTGGATTTCAGGAAATTTGGTATGCTCCCTGTGGCATCTCTGGTATGATATAGCACAGTTTCCAGTGACTGTGTTTCCATGCTTTGCAAACCAAAAAATGAACTTGTCAACAAAATGAGCTAAAAATATTTATAATGTAAAAATTTATGTAAATCATCGCCTCTCACAAAAGCCTTGGGACAGAAAAGTCAGGTTTCATGAAAATGAACGCTGATAAAATACAAACGCAATACATCGATGTAACGTTGCAGGATATCACTCACTGAATTTGAATTTTCTACATCTGTTAAACTAGCCCGTCTTCCAGACCTGCTGATCAAAGCTTGACTCTGGTATCAATGTGTCTTAACCCTTTAGCACCTGAACCGCCCGAAACCGCCCCTCTTATTACTCGCTAAACCGCCCTTCCGTAAAATGCGCTTAGTATCCATTCTACGCCTGTAGTTCACTGAAACACCCAAAACCGCTTGTCTTATTATTCCCTAAACCGTCCGAAACCGCCCGTCCGTAAAATGCGCTCTAGTATACATTGTACGCCCGTCTTTTGTGCACCGTTGAGGGCAATATTGCTGCGCCTTACAGGGAACCATACACCATTTTCTACAGAGTCTTCAGTGGCTAAAGGGTTAACATGAGGATGTAGTCCAGTCTTGATATTTCCTTTTACTGTTTCCTTCCTTAGATGAGCCTCATCGAGATGATCACCGTGAAGATTATTCCCTCAACCATGAGGACAGGATTGATGCGAATGAAGACGAGAAAATGTTGCCCAGCATCGGTCAGACTGGTTGCAGTGCCTTCCAGGCCGTCAGAACCACATCCAGCCGGGACCAGGCATCATTCGGGGGTGACGGGGTGGAATCCCTGCCAGATCAGGTGGACAGGCTCAAGACGATGTTTGGCCAGCTGTACGGCATCGTCACGGAGAGAAACAAGAAGTTGACGGCCGAGATGGAAGATCTACAAGAAGAGATGTGAGTCTTATAGCAGGACTAGATGATACAGTAATAATTTGGATAATACTAGTAGTTGTAGTAGTAGTTCAATTCAATTTATTTATTCATTTCATTTCATAAAAAATAATATTTACAGCAACAAAATGTGAAGGGGAATTCACAAAGAAAGCGACTTGCTTGATTGCACCGTGATCCCCCACGTTATAAAGGATGAAACCAAAATAAAATACACACAATTACAATAATAAACAAAATTGAAAGGGAAACTAAAATAATACTTAAACATGAAACACACACAAACACACACAAATCAATAATAAAATTAAATTTAGTATTTTTAAAAAGATGGACAGTAATAATAATAATAGTAGTAATAGTAATAATAATTCAGGATGATAATACTACATGTACTACTACTGCTACTACTACTGCTACGTCTACTACTTCTGCTACTACTACTACTACTACTAGGTCTTTTATTTTATTCAACCAGTTTAACTGTAAGAAAAATGATTACTTGTTTAGTTATTTATTATTACATCTCTCAGTATATTTGACCTTTGCTCTTTTCCAGTGCCGAGAAGGACCGCAACACCAAGAAGGTGGTGCAGAGGTCGGAAGGTCAGTTGAGCCTCCTTCGAGAGGAGCTAGAGGAGTCAGCAGCTCACTGTCGTCGGCTCCAGCTGGAGCTAGCGGAGGCCCAAGGACGGTCGTGTGACCAGAAACAGGCGCTGGACTACGCCCAGCAGAGGATGGAGAGTATGGCAGCCAACTTGGCTAGATTCTCGGACCAGAAATCCACGATTGAGGTATGCATTTCTGACAGTAATCCATGATAGAAACTGATGTTCCCATAAAATGGAAATTGTAAAGTGGAAAATGTGAAGAAATGTTCATTACATCTAGACAATTTATCATTTACACTGACTGTATGAATATATAGGTATATATCACATTGATTAAATACATTTGCAAGATATATATGTAAACACTGTAACAAATCATAATTACTTAATTAATCAAAACAAATTTAAAGAATTGATTGCGTGAAGTAATATACTCTGTATCAAGACAAAGGTATACATTATATTGAGCAAACTTGTGTCTTAACATTACAAAACATCAAAGTTACAATGAATCGATTATGCAAATTTATATACTCTGTGCACCAGTCATTTGCTTTTGTTTTTCTGCTATATTACGTGCAAAGTAACAAATGTCTTATTCGTTTCTAACTAAAGGTGTATCGGTACGGTTATCCGACTGGATATTGACCTTCAAAAGGAAACCCGGTTATGAATTTGTCATTGCGGTTATTGTGAAGTGTTTGTACAAAGTTCATAAGTTCACCTCACTCAGCTCTCGAGTGCAGTTGGTATATTATGGAAGGTCATTAGGACTTACTGGGGGAGAAAGTTTGACCTCTAGGTATTCAAAGTATGCGATAGGTCAGTCTGGGGGCTGTGGGGGCAAGGTTTAATGGTGAGTCTTGTCAATTTAGAAAGGAAAGATCATACATCTTTTTAAGTAATTTTTTTTCCCCTTGTGAACTCTAGTACATAAGGTAGTGTGGCAAGTACATACTCACAGGATTGTTACTCTTTTATTTGTCAGTGGGGATTATCCAACATCAACAGCAAATACAAATATTATGACAGGCAATTTGTTTGTTTAGGTTATTTGAAACCGTTCAGATATTGAAGTTCGGTTTCCGGAGAGTAAAATGACCTCAAAGACACAACACTATTTCTAACCCTGATCCAGGCCTTAGAGCAGCAGGTGTCTCGGCTGACATCATCCCTGAAACTGACCACCAGAGAGAAGGAGATGGCCATTGGTCAGTTTGAGGCCTTGACGTCGGTCGCTGGAGGAGGAGGAGGAGCAGCTGGGGGTGGAACTGACAAGAGAAATATGCTGGGACATATGGCAAGAGAGAATTTGAACCTCAAGAGAGATGTAAGCAAGAAACAAAATACAGACAGACAAAGTATGATGATGATGATGATGATGATGACGATTTCGAAAACAAAGAAAACAACGACACTCAACAACAATAATACATAGTAATAATGATGATAATAACAATAATAATAGTAATGATAATAATAATGATGATGATGATGATGAAGGTGATGATGATGAAGGTGATGATGATGATGATGATGATAAAGTGCAAGTGCTAGTGTAGTTTTGTGGAAACTTTGGCATATAAAGGCTCATTGTCAAAGGA
>JZLH01S0119995.1:100380-111488 GCA_001188425.1 Eucidaris tribuloides
TTGTGCACCTCAACAAAACTACAAAACTGGTATTACGGATTGTTACGTAACCAATCCATTTGGCTTCTGAACATGGGCGGCGAGACGGAGGGTGGGGGGGGGGGTAGGCGGCCGTCCCCGTATTGTTTCAATAGATGTTGGAGTGTAAAATTACAAGATCCTGTATGAATACATGAGAGGGAGTAGAGCGACTGAACTTCAGAAAAGGTTCGTACATTTAACCTTACAAACAAACCCCTTTTTAATGCAATCTACCATGTGGACTGGGATAGAGGAGGACGGGGGGGGGGTGTATAATCCTTATAAGGATCGTATTTTTTCTGCATCTGGTTCTATAGGAAAACTAGCAAAAGAGTACTGCAATAAAGTGATGTATTTTTGAACGTTGGAATAAATGTGATTCATTGCTTTGTCAAATGATTGGTAAAATTAACGAATATTTTGGAGAAATTAAGTAAAGCAACCAAAATTTAATTATTTTTTCAAGTATTGAACCTTTGCGAAATGCTTATTTGAAATTGAGTAAACTTTCAGTATCAAGCAATTCAATCAGAATTACCTTTTTTGTCAAATTTCGAACATTTTAAAACATTATTTATTACTTACATATATTGGAGTGTATATAGATTAAGAGATCTTGGATGAAATAGTGCGAGGGAGTTGAGAGACCGAGCTTTAGAAAATTTTCGTACTTTTGCCCCTGTAAAACCCCTTTTTCTTGCACTTTACCCTGTGGACTGGAGGTACGGAGGGGTGCATAATCCTTAAAGATTGTTTTATTCAATTTCTCTCTTTTTTTCTGTCTCTCTTTCACATTTTTGCACCCTCTTGAAATGGCTCGTGGCGCACGTACCACCTTTGCCGTTCCCCCGTAGACATGGTAGATACACCACTGTTTACAGCGAGCGGATGTGTTTGTGTCTCGTTAATAAATACATGCTAACGCTGGAAGGGACGACTTTTGGTAAAAAAATATGTATAGGTACATGAATGTATGATCATTGGGCACATCATAATGTGCTACTCGGTATTGCGCAGGGGCGCCGATACGTTTTGGGGTTAAGGGAAGTGACCTATGCATGCACTATCGGCAAACCTCTGTTTTTATATCCCCTGGATAACTGCCAACATGCTTATATAGGGAGCTACAGCCATTGAAAAGCATGAAATTCAGACGTGTGCCTGGATTAGGTGAATGTAAAAAGAATCTGTGTTGTATGTTGTTACTATCTTCACAACATGTCCAAGGGCACATTCGGGAAAAAATAAAATATAGGCCTATATATTATATTTAAAATAAATGAGTTTAATGGTGTTCAAAGATTGTGGTCTTAAAGTGATAGGCTAACATTGTGGAGCTTCAATTTAAAAAAATTGTCAAACTTTGATATCTGAGTTACATTGTAGTGTTCAAATGGACAAATAAACACCCTAGAATACAAAAGTTTGGAAAGTTACACTGCCAATGGCAAGTTATGTATGAATAAACAAATAAAACTCGGGGCGAGTTTTAATAGCTTAGGTGTACACACAGTTAGTCTATGGGAGGAAATGGGCAAGTGCATCTGGTCAACTTACGATTTCACTTTTTTAAAGCACTAAATAATAATTTGAAATACAAATTTTTCAGGGCTTCATTTTTAGACCTCATCAAAGACATTGGTAGCATGGGGAATCATGTGGCTCAGATTTTTTTAACTGTGGTAAATGTTAGCCAATACCTTTAATTTGCATACCAACGCCGTTTTTGCCGAGATTTGATCCCGGGGGGTCGCTCTCCACGTGGTCTGCTACCCACCCGTGTCCAACAACCTCAGAAATGCACCCTAAACGGCGTAACCTCCATAACCAAATTTTTAGCCCTAAATGACGTAACACACGAAAAAAGCTACCCTAAGTGGCGTGACTCCCATAAAATCCACTAATTCTGATGCCCTAAGTGGCGAGGACAGGGATTGCACTAATTTGATACCCTAAGTGGCGTAAACAGTGGAATCAAGTAATTTGATACCCTACCGAAGTGTCCTCATCTAAAACATTATTGTACATTACACAACCCGAAGAGGTTCACGTATTATTCATAAATAATTTTCCTAATTATGAAACGTTCATTATTTTGGAGATGTTATTAGAGGGTATTGGATCAACTCAAATTTGCAATCCACGTAACCAAATTAGTAATCCTAAACGGCGTGACATGTGGGAAAAGCTAGGCTACCCTAAGTGGCGATTGCCGGCAAATGGTGCTGAAAAGGCTACCCTTTTCCCAAAAGACGTCGACGACGCCCGAGGGCTGGAAAAGGGACCATTTTCGACGCTTTATCTGGACGCGGGTGCGTAGCAGGCCGTGTGGAGAGTGACCCCCCCCCCCCCGGGAGGGATTTGATCAAGCTAAAAAAAGTGACCACAGTTAAAAACAAAATGTGAGTTACATGTAGGCCTACGTACATGTATTCATCCACGCTCTAAGTGTCTTTGCTAAGGTCTAAAAATGAACCCCCGGAAAAAAAATATATTTGAAAATGATAATATAGTGCTTTAAAAAAGTGAAAATCTATGAGTACTCAGGTTGACGGGATTCACCATGCCAATATCCTCCCATAGACTTCTGCGTGTAAATGTAGGCTATTTCATACTCCACTACAGTGATAAATCCAAGGGTGATGCTTATTCATGTATATCTTGCCAGTGGCAGCGTGAGTTTCCAAACTCTTGTATTCTAGGTTGTTTATCTGTCCATTTAAGCACTATGTGGCACAGATATCAAAGTTTGACTTTTTTAACTGTAGCTCCACAATTTTAATTTTTGTCTTTAACACAAAAATACTATTAAACATTTTTCGAAATATGTATATACATCTATATTGCAATTTTGCATGCAGAGCGCGCCAAATATTTTGACGCTTTTCTTACTTTTACCACCCATTCCAAATATGGATCGATGCCCTGCACAATACCGAGTAGCGCATTGTCACAATCTTTAAACATCATTAAACTCATTTATTTTAAACATTTATCTATTTTATTTTGCTCAAATGTGCCTTGGGACATGTTGTAAAGCTGGTATCAGCATACAACACAAGTTCTTTTTACAATCACGTAATCTAGGCACACGTCTCAATTTCATGTTTTGCAATGGCTGTAACTCTGCTTCACAAGCATTTTGGCACTCCAGGGGATATGATAGCAGAGGTTTCCCAGTAGTGCATAGGTCACTTATCTTAACCCCAAAATGGATCGATGCTCCTGTATAATACCGAGTAGCACAGTATGATGCGCATAATGGTCATACATTCATGTACCTATACATATTTTTCACCCAACGTCGTCCCTACGCAGCGTTAGCATGTATTTATTAACGAGAGAAAAGCACATTTGCTCGCTGTAAACAGTGGGGTATCTATACGGGGGAACGGCAAAGGGGGAAGCCATTTTAAGGGGGCGAAGAAAAATGCAAAAGAGAGTAAAAGAAAGTGGAGAAAAACGAAAACAATTATGATCCTTTAGGGATTATGCGCCCTTCCTGCAATCCAAAGGAAACACACCGAAAGTAATGGAAAGGCAGAGCAAAAAACTAAATAAATAAATAAATCGCCTTGACCCTAAATCAATGAGGTGAATGTGTAGACTTCATGTCCTTTCAAAAACGTAGCCATATGTTTGGAATGGCTTCAAGAGATCTGGACAGATTCTGGATAATGCTCTTTCAGCACTTAGTGTCTTACCAAACTGGTGAAAACTCTTTATTTCTTTGCTAAAGAGCAACCGTATGATTCCTCTGCTGTGAAGTTTGCAGTCATATGATTTGTTTGTTTGTAGATAGTTTGTGTGTGTGTGTGTGTGTGTGTGTGTGTGTGTGTGTGTATGTGTGTGTGTGTGCTGTGTGTGTGTGTGTGTGTGTGTGTGTGTGTGTGTGTGTGTGTGTCGTGTGTGTGTGTGTGTGTGTGTGTGTGTGTGTGTGTGTGTGTGTGTGTGTGTGTGTGTGTGTGTGTGTGTGTGTGTGTGTGTGTGTGTGTGTGTGTGTGTGTGTGTGTGTGTGTGCTCTTACATTGCTGTATCCGTGGGGTACATAATAATACAGTACAGTGAACAAAGGAAATGTGATTTGTGGGGTATACAAAACATTAGGCGAGAACAAAGTTGTGTAGGTCACCTATTTCGTATACTTCACACTCACAGTTTGTTAATTCTATATCTCTCCTTTACTTTCGTGTTATGCGTACATACTGCCTCACCTTTTCCGGGCTTATATTAATATTTTATTTGAATGTGTTTACTGTATTTTTCATCCTAGTTGACGATTTTTTATTGGGGCAAGTAAGTGATAAAATACTTGTCAATAGTAGTAATATTACGACTTTGATTGTGTCCTTGACATTCCTGATGTGCTAAAGTGCGCCTGACTGGTTCGAAGGAGGCCTGTGGGACCGGGGGATGCGGGGCGTGTACGGTGATGTTATCAACCGCTGACCCCTTCACCAAAAAAATCAGGTACGATTCTTACAACATTGTAACCGATGTGGTATTTATTCATCTATTTATTCAGTAATTTGTTTAATAATGTTGTCGTTGACCATGGGTGTAAATTCATTTTGAAATGTGTGTGTACTGGGTAATGTGTCCACAATTTTGAAATGGGGGGGGGGGTAGGGTGACATGTACCCCTGTCCCCCTGGATTTGCGTCCATGTTGAAGACATAATTTGCAGTACCCGTAACATAGAAATAAGGAAGCTATACTGTGCGGGACGGCATGGATTTTTTCGTAGGAACTTTTTTCTAACGACAAAAATTTCGTAGGGAAAAGAATTTCGCGTCTAGGACATTTAACCCTAAAAAGACTGGGGCGGCCTAAAAAGGGACCCCCCCCCCTCGACTTTTTTGCGATAAATTTTTAACGCGAGAAGCTTATTGGCATGCGATATTTCATGACTTTTTCTTTGAAGTCTTGCGGCATCTTTTAAGCCCAAATTTGCGACGCCGGGTACCCGCGTTCCGAATATACGCAACTTTCATACTTGCATGTCACACCATAAATCCGCCCTCAAAAACCATGAATTGGTGGTTTATTCAATGCAAAGTGTGTTTTCACCATAATCATAATGTCAGATTATTTTTACTTTTACTGATTTGAATTAACTAATTTTATTGCTTTTGTGACCGAAAATGTCCGCCGACAATTATCCAATGAAAAACAATAAAAACCAAAAAGTCGAAAAACAAAGAAATATCATAAGAGATTTCCAAAACAATAAAATACTAAGAAACAACTTTTGATACCGACATTTTTCAAGTGCCTTACAATGCAGAATCTCGCAAAGAGTCTTTAAAGCAAAAAATTGAGCACTTCAAGGGCTTTACTGGAATGATTTACACGCACAAATTCTAATTTCATGCATAAATTAGCCATAATGTAATTAATTAAAAATAAATTCTGACTAATTTTTGAACAATCAAATTACAATTCTGTAGATTATGTCATGGGTGACGTGTGTGTCGGACTTTCATCACGATCGCGCGATCAACGAGCGGGGGGGCGGGGAGATCTGAAGGGCGGGGCCCTTTAGGGCCCCCCCCCCCCAGTCTTTCAAGCCTCCAAAATACCCCAGTCTTATTAGGGTTAAACCTTAATCTTTACCAGAGTATTGAGAGCGGGACCAGGATTATTAAGAGTTGACCTCGTAAGGTGGGGGGGGGGGGGGGTGCGGGAAGTGGATTCAGATATCTTAAACATAAAGTTAATCAAACTGATGGCAGATGTTATTCGTGGAACTTTGTGTACCCCCACTAAATACGAACTACTTAGAAATATCCATGGTTAAAATGCATTCTACAACTTGGCAATATGTTTGTTTTCTTGCAGCCACCGTGCTGTCAATGCGTGTTTATTTCCTCTGTGCCTGGTACATGGGACTGCGATCACGACGATCGAAGGTCTTGGTGACGTCAGGAATGGATTACATACAGTACAGGTGTGGTGATGATTATGGATGGGGGTTAGAGTTGCGAAATGGTTTATTTGAAGCCCAAGTATAGTTTTGGTAAATGGTAAAAAAAAATTATTGTTGTCAACTTTTTTATATATAGACTTATAATATGATCTAACAATGCCCAAAATTGCTTGCTCTGCAACTCTTCTATTTTTTTTTTTTAGAAACTTCTCAAAAATGTAAAATGTCTGGGAGGGGGTGGGGGAGGAGACTCTGACAATTTCCATAGGTAATGTACATTCTGTTACCTTCTCCCCAATAATTGAAAAATGATAATTTGTCACTATAAACAATTGTCAAAAGGTTTGATGTTGTTTTCGGATGTGTTGGGTGACAGTAGATAGTAGTTTGTGTACGAGTGATGAAGAGGTTATCCGATCGCCAAAACCTATACTTGGACTTGGCTTTAATCGAACGGCATTGGTTGATTCCAAAGTCTGATAACTTTTGTGTTTGTGTATGTGTGTGTGTGCGTGTATGTGTGTGTCTGTGTGTGTGTATGTGTATATGTTTGTGTGTATGTTTGCATATGTGTGTATATGTGTGTATGTGTATACACACATACATAAACACACAAACACACATGCATATAAATATATACATGTATGTTTGTTTGTTGTGTTTGTGAATTAGTGTAGTAAATTAGCTTGTGCATGTGTCTTCGTGTGTATTTGAGTGCATATGTGTTTGTTTGTGTTTATATCATTGTGTGTTAGGGAAAGGGGAGCCAATGAACCTGGTACCTTGACCCCCATAGGGGCCCGGGAACAGTAGGGCAGCAGGGTCTCCAAGGGCCCGAACCAGGTAATTTGCATATGTCATCTTCATTAGATCTAGAAGTAGTTAAGCCATGTCACATTGTGAACAGTCTATTCCCGGGGGTGAAGAATCGACGTTCGTCATGGTAATGCTTGTGATAGCCCTGTTATGCCCCTTAATGGGAGTTGCAGGTTGGGGGAATTTTGGGGATAAATCACATTTTCATTGTATTTTGAAATGCATGATTGAATTTATAGACCAGACTTAAGCAGAATGATCCTTAGAGGAAGGGGACTCAATGTTCCTCAAATGGTACACCATGCAGATCTATCAAGACCCAGGGACAGGGCCTTCAATGGCTAGAACTGAATAATTGTAACACCTTGTCTTCTGGGGGCCCAGCGACAAGGTCTCCTCCAAGGACCCAAACTAGGTCATTTTCGTTCATCGTCTTCTAAGCCATGTTACATTGTGTGCAGATACCGAACTTCTAGGATTGACAAAATAAAAGTTCTTCATGATAATTCACATTTTCATTGAAATCTTTGAAATGCATGATAGGATTCATTGATCAAACTTGGCAGGAATGATCCTTAGGGGATGGGGATTTAAGGTTCCTCAAATGCAACACCATGCAGATCCATGAAGACCCAGGGACAGGGCCTTCAATGGCTAGAACTGAATAATTGTAACACATTGTCTTCTCTAGTTATGTTCTCTTTTTTAATCTTTCTTTTTTTTTTAGGAGCGTCTGGCCCGAAGCCACGGTTCTCAGTGTGGTTTCTGTAGCCCCGGTATGATCATGTCTGTCTACACACTCCTACGAAACAACCCCAAGCCCGATATGGAAGCGATCACACGATCGATCGAGGGCAACCTATGTCGATGTACCGGTTATCGCTCGATACTAGATGGTTTCAAGACGTTCTGCGGGGTACGATAAGAATTCCTTGACCCTAATCAGACTGGACTATTTTGACGATGCTATAAAAAAAAGATCTCGGTTATCGAACGCGCAAGCCTCCCACATTTTCCACGCATATTGCCTAAGATACCGACAAGATTGCATTGAGTTCTGAAATTGTTTATTTTTAATTGATTATCAATTATGCTAATTTATGTGTAGAATTTGTATTAGGCCTTAATCACTCATGTTAGCCATGAAAATTCTATTTCTTTTGGGGAAAAAACGATAAAACGAAAAAACTACAACGATATTTAACATTGTACAATATGAAAAACAGTTATACTAAAATGTCTCCCTTTGCATTTTATTGTTTTTGCAATTTCTAATGGTTCATCACATTTTATTTATGTTGCACACACTACTGTAAAATGCCTCATGGCGTTATATCCGTTGGTTTTAATCTTTAAAAAAATGGTGACAAAACACTCGGCTCAGAAGTCATGAAGGGCCGGGGCACGATTTTTTTTTCTTTTAAAGGTTCCCCTGCCGTGATTTTTCGCCGATCATTTAATGAATGATGATGATCGCAGAAAAATCACGGTAGGGGAACCTTTAGATTTAAAACTAATAATTAATAGCTGTAACAGTGGGTCGTGCAATATTTTTTTTACACCTACCTATATCAAGCACTAAATGATTATATTCTGCCATTTGACTGAAAGAAGAACATCAATAAACTTTGTATATTTTATGAATATATTTACGAAATACTGTCGTAAGTGTTATTTATGACCGACCTGCTACTTCCGTAAACATTATGGGTTCATTTTCAAACACTTGATTCATTTTTTTAAACTATGCACCCGACTTACGTTGTTATACCGATTTTATTTTTTTAATCAGGAAAATTGCTTTTGTGCCAAAAATGAGCAAGACCGACAAAATGGTTCTATCATCTGGAACAATAATGAGGTGAGATTCATACAAATATTCCAGTATCAAAAATTCGTTTTCATGCATAAGTTTATTTCTTTTTTGTCATAACTATTCAGCACAACCGAAGATCATGGAGGTATTTTGTATCAAATCGTCATCGCACGTTGTAGTCTATCATTCTCAAGCCTGTTTGTTAACGTGTATTATGTATCCTATCGTTATCACGTTGTAGTGTATCATTTTTTAGGTCTGTGTGTTAACGCAAATTTGTGTAGTCGAGCAGAAATACAGTCAGATACACGTATATACACGGTAAATTTCCAGCGATTATTACTTCCTAATTCCTCCAACAATGTGTAGGAATGATATCACTATACATGTATAATATAAAATCGTTCTATTACAGCAAACCTCACAATATACACGTCACATGTTTTTTTGTTTTTTCGGACGGGGATGGGAGTGGATAGTGATCGGCTCTGAGTTTTTTCCCCCTTTAAATCCGTGAAAGGATGCCACCTCATTTTGACATTAACCTGGTCATATATACATGTATATAGACGAGTTGTTGCGAAATATCAAACACCAACGCTTGTCCTTGTTAAATCTAACAACTATACCATAAAACGGCTATACTATCGTAGATCATTGTTCAATGCAGACTGAAACAACATAATTCTTTCATCACTTCAAATTTTTTGACACCATTTTCTGTTTTTCAACACAGGATTTCTTCTCGGACATGAACGCTTATGCTGCATACGATCCAACCCAGGAACCTATATTCCCTCCGGATCTACTGGTACGTACACCCCCGTGAATAATTCAGTTGTTCGAATAAGTTTCGAAAATCAGTATTTTACTTGTTGTTGATCAAATAAGGGCAATAACCGTATTGCCACAATCCCGGCATCAGCAAATACCATGTTTAGTACTATGAAACGATTAATTTTCCAGTCTTAGAGTGTCTTGTTTCAAGAAACACTCAAACCCTCCTACGATGAACATCTTCAAGTTTACGTCATCGCTCTCTAACACACGCGTTTGTTATAGCTATAAAGTTTTAGAGCAAAACCAAACCTCAAGTTTTAGCATAAAGGCTGAAAATCGAATTGACAAATCTACAGTGGAGTAACTAGGATTTTTTGTCAGCAGGGGGGGGGGGGGGCCTCGAAATTTTGTACGGGGCACCAAATCCTTGGTCAACTTTTTTTCCGGTCACGTCAGCCGCCCGAAAACTCGCTTAGCGGGGGCCACCCCCACCCGCCCCTGCAACTCTACAGAAAAATATGCATTTTTGTCCTGCCAATACTTTTGTCAATATTATGAAAAAACAACAACATAAATTCTACCATTTCTGTACCCAGATTGACAGTGAGATGTTTAACACGTCAGATGAACCTTTGAGAAGGGGTCAACCAAGTGGGTGATACCTGCCTCGATGGATGAACTCCTTCGGCTGAAAGCCCGCTACCCGTCGGCTCCCATCGTGGTTGGGAACACGGATGTCGGTAAATACACCAGTCACAATAACAGTGACGCCATTTTGCTCAATCAGTAATTTTGCTTGAATTCAAGTGAACTGAAAGTTCTGAAAAGGTATTTTACTTGCATTTGAGTGAAATGAAAATATTCACCAGTGATTTTGCTTGAATCCAAGCAAACTGAACTAATAATTCTGCTTGAATTTAAGGAAACTGAAAATAAAGAATTTGCTTGAATTTAGCAAACTGGAAATACTATAACCAGTCATTTCGCTTGAATTCAAGCGAACTGAAATTACTCAGAAGGGATATTGCTTGAATAAAATCAAACTGATAACACTAGAGATTTTGCTTTAATTTTTAGTGAGAAGGACAGAAGCGGAGTGTGGAAAAGGCATATGGAGAAAATATGAAATGAGGAGAATGAGTGGGATCAGAGGTGGAAGCTGACATAGTGGAAGGGCGCGGTTGAGAGGGTTAGTCCGGTAAGAAGTTGTAAGGCAATGTGAAATGAAAAGACCGGTAAGGCTGTTGGAGCCCTCGGTATGAGTGTGGAGATGATTAGTGCAAGCGGGGAGATAGGGATTGGCGTGATGATGGAGATGTGTCAGAGAGTGTTTGATGAGAGGGATGCCGGATGAGTGGACACTGAGCGTGGGGTCCAATTTCAAAGGAAAGGTGATTCAATGGAGCTGTGGTGCGTAAGGGGGGTGAAGTTGCCTGGAACATGGAATGAAGATAATGCAAAGGTTTTAGCAAAATGAGACTTCGGAAAATAGTGAGGGTGGAAGGGATGCGTGTTGGCTTTATGCCAGGGAGGGAACGATGGATCAGTATTATTCTCAGGAGACTTCAGGAAAGTACAGAGCGAAGGGAAAGAAGTTGTACATGTGTTATCGTTGATCTGGAGAAGGCCATTTTGATAGAGTCGCCAATGGAAGGTGATAGAGTGGGCGATGAGAAAGAAGTATACGCGAGGCATGTCAGAGTGATGATGAGTTGGTATGAAGGGGCTAAAACAAGAGTTAGAGTT